>JANHFL010001328.1:38191-55408 GCA_032468155.1 Oxyrhabdium leporinum
GTTCAATCAATTCCAACTTCTCGCAAAAGGAAAAGATCTTGCGAAGTTGGAATTGATTGAGTGAATTTCAAGAAGGAGAAACTCGATGGAGCTGGAAATAAGGTAGGCAAAGAAATGCTTGGAGAATTGGGGGAAAGCTCCATGGCGTGGGGCTGCAATAGTGAAATGGGCAATGGAGTGGCTGGAGCGAGGGAAGGGGGCTTTTCCTTTTCCCCTGCTCCTTGTAATTCCCTCGCCCCAGCCTCTCCTTTGCAGCGCAGTGGTCCACTCCACTGAGCCCAATGGTGAGCTCCGTGGTGCCTAAGCAGGGGCCAGGTCACCACCCTGCCTGTCTCTGGAGCTTGTCTGCCTCCGGCTGCCACTGCGGGGGGGGGGATCATAAAGGGACAGGCTGAGTTGTTCCCAGCTCGGTTCTGGCCGGCAAAGAGGTGATGGCCGCAGGCCCTTTGCTCCAGCAAAAAGCGGCCAGAAGCCTCCGGTCGCCACCTCTTTGCCGGCGCTAGAACCCTCCAGCTGCCATTCCTGGCTCCGTTCTGGCCGGCAAAGAGTTGATGGCCGCAGGCCCTTCGCCCCGGCAAAAAGCGGTGCCAAAAGCCTCCAACCACCACCTCTTTGCCTTCTTTCTTCCCGACTAACCTTTTGCCTGCATTCGGCAGGGAGTCAGCATCGGTTATGTGACTGGGTGGGCGTGACCAACTCAACGTCACTCACAGCAAGGTGTCACCGTCCCACCTTGCCCTGAGTGATGTTAATAATAAAAACAATTGTGATGAGATGGAATTATGAGATCCTCCATAGAAGAGGCATAAAAACTCTAAAGAAGAAAAGGTTGCGTATAAAGCACTGAATGGATAAGAATGGGTCAAATATCTGTCTTCAGTGTTTCCCACCTCATCTGTCTAGTTTCTCAATCCTTTTTCTAACTATTTAGCGATTGGCCCGAATTCTCTCTTGTTTATTCTTGTTTTTCCTGTTTCCTGTTTATTCTTGTTTTATTTTTAATCCTAATTAAAAATAAGTAAACTAAATTCTTCATTATTTTAATAATTTAATAAAATAATAATAATTATTTTAATTTTCAGAAACCTTGGACTATTACTGAATGGGGAAATTATTTATGCATGTGGATATGCTTAAAAAGAAAAATGCAGAAAAAAAGTCCATTGTGATAGCATATTTTTCCACCTTTCTACTAGGGTTTTTTGGTGTGCTCCATAATCCACTGTACAGAGGAACAACACAATCCAGATTCTTGGAAAGGATAGTTTGGGAAAATAATAAATTAAGTGACATGCCAGCAATCACTGAACATAGGACAGAGTTTATCCAGAATTTCTTTTGAGTACTTTCTTTCTTAATAATATCTGGAAGTGGTGATTTACATTGCAGTGAGATACACACACACACACAAGCACGCACGCACACACAATTGTTCCTGTTTAAAAGCCAATAGAGTTAATACATGTCAGTAGTAATTAGTGAGTACATGCTGGAAGAACACAAGTCTTCATGTCAGAAGGGAATGGTAAGGACTCCGGCCCCTGATTGGGAGTAGAAATCATTAAGATATTTGGCTAGCCTTTCATCTTAAACTGGAGCCTAGCTGTCCTACAGATATCATTTTTAAATCATTAATAATAATTAACAACTAAATCATTTTTAGCAATGTTAAATAACATGTGAGCCTAACAACAATATTCAAGTCTAGTATCGGGCAAATAGTCAACTTAGCATGTCCTTCCCAGGATATGGTATTCAATTTCACTTTCTTTGAAATTTTCCATTCCCCTTACAAAAACATTTTTTTAAAAAATTGTCATTAAGTATTTCCTATTTGTTCTCGGTTGTTGTTTCGGGTGGGGGCAATCGCTAAAGTTCTGTATTTCTGCAAAGGTTGTGATTACTTCAAGTTGGCTGAATTATCCCTTCCCTGTGTATATGATTTTTATTGGACTTTTTTCTACTGTATTATTGTGTTATCACATAGTCATAGATTTATAGGGTTAGAAGAGGCCATTCAGGACAAAAAAAAAATCCAATTGCCTGTCCTGGACAAAAATCCACATTAAAACATCCATGACAGATGGTTGTCTGGCCTCTGCTTGAAGAGGTGGAAACCAATTGGTTCCACTGTCAAAGTCCTCTATTAGAATTTTTTTTCCCTTTAATAGTCAACTTGTTCTGCCCTTTGGGATGATAAAGAACAGGTTTTAGCATTCTTCTGGATGACATCTTTTCATACAGTGCATTTAGATACCTTTTCTAAATTTCTTTTCTCAGCGCTAAGCAATCCTGGTTCTTTCAATCTCTTCTCTTGGTTTCAAATCAAGCTGTGTAGTGGTTCAGATTCAAAAGAGAAAAAGTGATGTGGAGCATCCATTTTATTTTCAGCATCTCCTTAAATATATGGGTCATGTAGTGGCAGCCATGGGAGTGCAGAACAAGGAACAGCCTTCCATGCCCACAATATCTTCCAGATCCTTTCTCCTTTGATTACTGTGCAGCCCTCATTTCTAACACCCAGTCAACCTCACTGAATATGTAATAATTTGGCTGAATCCTTAAAAGCATTGCGGCCAAACCTGGAAGCAACATTGAGAGGTGAAATAATAATTTCCTGTAATTTAGAAATGCTACTTTTTTAATGCAATTTATAACTGCATAAGTCTTCTCTGCGGCCACATCAGAGGTGGGCGAACCTCTTGCTCTGAGCTCTGGCTGGCCCCACCCACCCGCCCTTGCACTAAGCTATCGCTAATGACTCACTTTCCGCCACCCACACTGCTCAGGTGAGCTCTGCACCGCCCCTGCTGTACTCAACAGAGCTGTTTTCATAATCAGCTGCTTAGCTGTAGCTTCGCACGAGCCCCAAAGTGGTGCGTGCGAGCATAGCTTGTGAGCGTGCAAATGTGCACACACGACCAGCGAACCTCTTGCTAAAGCAAGAGCAGCCCGCCTCTGGGCCACATCACATGGCTAATTCATCTTCAGTCTATAATGAATTCACCCTCAAGAACATCTTATTTACAGGTATTACTGCCAAGGCAGGTATTCAGTGTTTGAGAACTGGATATTTGTTTATTGTGTCCTAAGTAAAGACTATGTATATCTCCATGTAAACTTTCATTCTGGTATTTTCAGCCCATCTCTCTTATAAAGATAGCTTTGAATGCTATACGTCTTCCAAACTAATAACTATTGCACCAAATAGTTGCACCCAACTCCAAACTGAAGTCTTCCTTTGGGAAATCTAAAGCTTTGTGAATCTCCATAAGGTTGCAAAATCAAGAGATACAACTTGTTTGCTTTTTACTAGGGGGAAAAAGCCATCTGTGAGAGTATGGTCTGATAAAATGAAAACATATGGATAGTGGTGTTATGCTGTAATACGTTTGCGTGTTTTATTTCTTAAGCACGTAGATAACTTTTTTATTTTTTGGCTAAACTGAATGAAAATTAAATTGTATTGAGCCAGTTTGGTCTAGTGGTGAAGATGCCAGGGGGACCATGGATTTGAGTCCCACCTTAGCTCAGAAAGCCCACTGGCTGACTTTGGGCCAGTCAACCTCTCTCAGCTCACCTCACCTCAGAGTGGTTGTTGTGGGGAAAATAGGAGGAGAAAGCTGTGTTGGATATGTTTGTAATCTTCAGTTATTTGTAAAAAATAATAAAGGCAAGATACGAACAAACAAACAAGCAAATAAATCAATAAATTGTTATCTTTGCCAAGAAGATAAACTCTAAACTGTTTGCAGTTCAGGAAATAGCTAAAAAAATGAGCTTTTACTTCTTGGAAGAGTGTGCAAAACAGAGCTCATGTTTTGGGGAAGTACAAGAACTACGAAGAAGGCTTGTGCCAGGCATGTCCCCTTAATAAAGGCACTTGACAGGAGATGACAAGAGGTTTTTCACTTTGGTTGCACAGCCTTGTTGTGCTAGAGTCTGTTCATTACAGTTTTCTGATCAGCTGACAGTGCCCTCATTATACAAAGTCTTCCAGCGCTGATGGAATAAGCCTGGGCGAGAAAAAAAAGATGAGCGTGGTTGAACAGTCGAGATGTTTAGTGCGAGCGAAGCTCTTAAAGACTGCAATGTGCTTTTTAATTATTATTTTTTTAAAAAAATCTGTGTTGTCTACGTTATTACGTTACACGCACAAAGAGAATTGCTGTGTTCCTAAATAGTGCTTTCTTCGGGAAAAAAAAGAGGGTGTCCTGGTAGTTCTTTTCATCTAACCAGGTCGCAGGAGAGCTGTTCTGTCTCGTAAGAACAGCCCTTCTCTGATTCTTCCCCTTGTCGCCTTAATTCATTAGCTGACAGCGTGCAACCTTTCTTCTGCATTCGCCTTTCACCTACATAATTCTTTCTGGGCTTCTGTTTAAAATTTACTGATCTTGGTCAAGCGTAATCTTATCTTATCTCCCTCTCAACATCCTTTATGCTGGGTTGAATAGATTTTTGTCTCTTTTAACATTATCTTACAAAAGAAATTCTCTCTTCCTTGAGGAACCCTGAACACAGCCTAAACTAATATAGATAAATGGGCCGGAGATGAATTATTTATCAAAGCATAGAGACATTTTTTTATAAAAGGGTAATAACTAGAAATTATTGTCCAGCGATGCAAAAGTCCATTGTCACTTTTTAAACCCCCTACCTAGAGCAAGTCTTCCTTTTTTCTCCTCTTGTATGGTTTTACACAAAGCCAGTATTGCTTGTAGCCCAAAGCAAAGCTTCCTTTTTGGAGATTGCAGGTTAAATGTAATGGAGACTTGTGAAAGCCATCACTGGAAACCTGCACACTAGGCTACAATTGAACTAACGTTGCTAGAAGCAGTAATGCACAAACGATACGCAGGAAAATCTCTAGATTGCAGTCACAGAGCTATAACATGAAAACCTGTGTTTTTGAAGAGAGTGGGTTTTTTAACTAACTAATTCCAGCCTTTGAGACCTTTTCAAAAATATTTAAGGGTGCCTTAGAGCTACTAGGGCACAGCTTTCACATCGAAGTGGAATTAAAATGGATTCGGTGTTATGCAGAACACAAGGCCAGATTTGCTACCTGCTAACAGGAGGGAAAATCATGTAAGAAAAGCAATAAAGGCAAGAATTGGTGATTATGGTTTTTGAGCTGGAAAAGCCCTAATCTGCAAAAGAACGCGAGAGGAACTAATGGCCGAGGGAGATGGCAAAGTCCTCTTATGCCAATATTTTCAAGCAAAGCCTGGACTATTATCAGTCAGAGATCATTTAATTTGCTTTCTGGTCCTGATGAGAAGGAAGATGGTGTTGGCAACCCAAAAGGAAAGTGTCCTAGGCATAAACATCACCGGAAGCCAAATTAGACACATTAGCAGGTGACGGGTGTGGGGAGGACTCCTTAGTGAGTAAAATCTCTTTCCAGACACAAAAGTCTATCTCCTTGCACTAGTAAATCATGACTTCCTCTTCACACTTGTTGCCCTTCTTTGCCAAGTATTGATCCTCGGGAATTGGAGATAAATTGCTCCTTGATTAATCTCTTTTTTTTCCCTACCAAAGCTAATGAGCAGGAGAGAAAGAGAGTGAAAGAAATGGAATTACAGATTTATTTTCTTGTTAATTTCATAACAGCATAATGCTGTTTCATTAGAGAGGGGGGGGGAACCATCATCATAAAAAGAATTACCCACCACTACTAAATATAAAACAGTTACTGGAGCAGAAACCCTAATACTTTTAATTAAAACGTGCCATCGTCCTTACTCGCACCCTACGTCCCTTGACTTCTCACAGTGGCATCCTTTCAAATCACTGTAATTCAGATCTGAGAAGGAATTTCACAAAAACTTCTGAAATAAAAGGTGCAAAACTTTAGAGAAATGTTTCACTCGGGTGAAACATTGAGTGAAACGTACTGTACCCACCAAGTTGAGGACAAGACTGTCCATTATGGTCTTAAATCACAATGGTTGTAAATGGGTCAGTCACTTGACCGATGCAATTTTATGATTATTTTTTTTTGTGGTGGTTCTTAAGAGAATGCCACAGTTACTAAGCAAGCCAAAGGTTTGTTATAGGCGCAGTTTTGACAAAAACCAGAAGTAGGTGCTGGTTTTTAGCAAAACCGTACTAAAACATCATCATGTGACTGCGGGATGCTGCAAGTGACTGTAACGGGGCTGTGTTGCCAAGCATCTGAAATGAGATCACAAGAACCATGGGGAGCATGGTTCTTGTGAACTTTGATCTGGGTCAGGACTCCCCTTTCTCAGATTGTAACTTGATGGAGTACCTGCATTTCCTACTAAGTGGCCGGTTGAAAGTCAAGGAGTGCCTGTGTTCCCCACTTCTAACCATAACATTATAACTGTTGAGTATTGTTTTGCTCAGCATGATTTCTGAAACATCCTCCGTCAAATCCCATGTTTTATTATATGCAGTGCATGCAAAGCAGCCTCTAGTAGCTCCTGGTTGCGCTAGGTCGGAGGCCATAGACGCTTGCTGGGACTCAATTGCAAGATATTTAGGCAGAAATGAATTGAAGATTGATCATCGATGAAAATAAGGATTAAGGGTAAAGTGATAGCAATGTTCCAATATTTAAGGGGCTGCCACAAAGAACAGGGGGTCAAGCACCTGGAGGAAGGACAAGAAGGAATGGATGGAAACTAATTGAGGAACTAACCTAGAACTAAGGATAAGTTTCCTGACAGTTAGAACAATTAATCAGTGGAATGACTTGCCTCTAGACGTTGTAGGTGCTTTCAAACACAGACTGGACAACCATTTGTCTGAAATAGTATGGTCTCCTGCCTGAGTAGCGGATAGGACTAGAAGATCTCCAAGGTTCCTTCCAACTTTTATTCTGTTATCTGTTAATTGTGATGATCTGCATAGGATAGGCTCTACCCTGAATAGGTGGAAATGCAGCTGTTATTTATTTTTTATTATTACTATTATTAAATTTATGCTCCATCTTTTGGTTATACAACTCTCTTTTTTAATAGCGATTTTATTAAAAAGTGGATCATGAAAAAAAGATAAAAACTAATACAAACTGAACAAATAAAAGAAGAAAATAAAAAAATAGAAAGTGCAGAAAAGGGGGAAAATAGAAAAATACAAAAGAAAGGAAAATAATATTGTAATATAGTAAAGAAAAAAGAAATATATAAAAAAGTTCAACACAACATTACAACACGTATAAACAATTTTTAAGCTTGTCACCTTGGTCAGACTAGTTTTAATAGTCAGGAGAGATATTTCACCACAGGTCAATGGATGGAAACTAATCAAGGAGAGAAGCAACTTAGAACTAAGGAGCAATGTTTAAACCAATGGAACAACTTGCTTCAGAAGTTGTGGATGCTCTTTCACTGGACATTTTCAAAAAGAGACTGGACAATCATTTGTCTGAAATGGTATAGAGTCTCCTGTTCGAGCAGGGGTTGGACTAGAAGACCTGAAAACTCCTTTCCAACTCTATTGTTCTATGTTCTATGTTGTAAGTAGAACAGAAGGCCTATAAGTAGAAGAATAGGAAGCCTATACTTTGCACTGCTAAGAAATCTGACATCTTATTTTCGACCAGTTGTAAAATAACTAGCACTGGATTAAATGAAAAAAAAACACAAACCCAGTAAACCAGGACTGAATAGATTCAGGCAGATCCATTCCCCAGAATTAAGTGGTATCTTCTCCTTGGCTGATTCTGAAATGCAAAGCAGGACCTGATGTGGTTGGTTGGAACTTGGATAGAAGATAACCAAGAAAGCTACATGATGGTTGAAGGCAAGTTGGTGAAAAATTCTAGTAGATTAATAGTAAACCACAAGTTGACTGTGACTAAGAAAATTACATGGATGTTCTATATTGTTACCACAACTTGAGCTCAACCCAAAAGGGCCCTCTACTTTTTTTTTTACAAACTCTAAGACCAAAACCAATCATTTTATCACTGTGCACATTTAACAACCCAAACATAAACTAACCAATATGGCTATTTACCAGCCATTTTAAATATCTCTCATAATCCCTAAATGTGTGGTTAGATTGTCAATACTGCATTAGCCTACATAAGTCTAGATATAACTTATTTTGAAGTAACCTAACTGGAATATTACCTTTTTTACACTTTGTTGACCTACATATAAAGAAACATAAGATTAAATACACCAATAATCACATCTTTCCAATTTTGAAATGCCACAGCTAGCACAGTATGTCAATTCAGCTGATAGGATAAGTTGTTTTATTACATTATTTTCATCTTGTAATAAGTAACAATTACTATCACTCCATTTATGGTATTAGCAATTAGTTGAGGAAGTATAATTATGCCTTACTTGTACAAGTGGGCAAATCTGAGTCTTCTTTCTAATGCTATGGTCTAGCAACAGAAGAATGGGTAACCACATTTCTTTCAAAGGTCATTATTAAAAAAAATTTCACTGTAATTAGCAATTAAGATATATGGAACAATTTGATCTGATTCAAATCATTGATTTGATTCAACTCGTTGATTTGCTCCAATTTGAATTGACTTGAAAGATCAAGTAGATTTTCTTTTCTGCATCTTTTTTTTTTTTTAAAGACATCTAACATGATAATTCCATTCTTAATCAGATGTGAAATATGTGTCTGAGTTAGAGTTCCACTGAATCGCATTTGAATTGCCTTTCTGAATTAAAGCATCCATGGGACGTAATATAGCTACTATTTTGTAAGCGAAGCCAGAGGTCCTTAGAATAACACTTTTAATAATTAATTCTGCATACTTGCTTGGGGAAAGAATCACTGAATCTAGGTTGCCTTCTGCCTGCCCTTGCCTGTTTATTGTTTTATTCTCTTGGACTATATATTTTTTTAATCTGCTCCTAATCTTTTAGTTAATCCAATATTAGACTATTTCTAGAAGAGTACAAGATTTACAGAAAAACCAACTTGAGCAAAGACCCCTTTTCTTTCTACATATTAGGGGAAACAATTAACAAAGCAAAACAATCTTTGGGTTGATGTGTCCCTGTAGTAAGCAAGTTGTTCATGCTCTACTTTGTCTTGTTATATTGTTTTTGTTAGCATTATTGTAACCAGATGTAGTCTGTGCATAATTCTTTGAAGCTGTGGTTGTAACATTTAATGTTCCAATAACCTGAGGAGGCAGAGGGGAGGAGAATAATAAAAATGTATTTCAAATGCCAAGAGTCGTTCCAGCCCTCCCTCACCCCTAGTTATGTTGTCAGAAATCCAAAAATACAAGAAACTCATTATGAAAAGACATGTCTTCTTCTCATTATGAAGGTTTGCAAAGAGAAAGACTGGCCAGAACATCCCAGTATGGCACAACTTCCAACATCAATGCAGACTTCTAAACACCTACACTCAGAAATCTGCTTGTATTGCATACCTGCATCCTATTAGCACTTGCAATCTAAGAGAAGGCTCACTGGAATTCATATTTGTCCTAGCAGCACTCCTATGTCCTCCTGAGGTTTAGGGTACCTCGTTATGTATAGTCCTTGATTTACGTCCATTCATTTAGCAACCCTTCAAAGCTAGAACAGCACTGGGGGGGGGATACTTATAACTGGCCCACACACTTCTTAACACTGCAGCTTGCCTATGATCACTTGATTGTGATGTGGGCACTTGGCAAGCAACGGGTGTTTACAATGGTTGTAGCATCCCAGAGTCATGTTGCAGCATGTTGCAGAGTCATGTTGTCATTATTTGCAAACTTCCCGGCTGTTTTCCAACAAGCAAAGCCAATGGGGAAGCCCACAGGAAGTTTCAAATCACGGCCACATGCTGGCTTACTTGTTGAACATGCAAAAAAGATTGTAAAATCAGGTATGGTCATGTAATCCCTCAATGTAATGACTGCACTACTTAACATTGAATTTTCCAGTCTCAACTGTGGTCATAAATCGACGAGTACCTCTGTATAGATAGATGAGTGAACTTGGAAAAAAGCAGAAAGAGAGACTAGTGATTTTGCCACCCTGTAGTACTCTTTGGCTTATGAGTGCATTTATTTGTCAGCAATTTGACTCTTGCACTTGGGAAAGGGATGAGGCAGCCCCCTTCTTGTATGCCAATAAGAGAATGAAACTGAAGTTTTTTAAGAGGGCATGGGACACCCATTTGTCTGACAAGGTATAGGGTCTACTGTTTGAGTGGGAGGTTGGACTAGAAGACCTCCAAGGTCCTTTACACTCTGTTATTCTGTTAACTGTGGGTGGCAATGGATTCCTGTTGGGTGTCGGCGCTATGCATGGGGGATCCTACACAGGGCAGTGAACTTTCTGGAGAGAAGATGGAACCACCAGCCTGTCTCATGCTTTTTTTGGCTTTCATCAAAGCACAGATGTTGGAGTGGGACTCTGCCAATGAATAAGCCCACTTGCCTGCATTATTTTTGGGGGGGTGGGGTGGAGAGGAGTCCATAGACTCATAGACATTAAAGAGAAACTTGAACTCCAGGACGCTTTTGACAATTCAGTGTCATACCAATGATGCATTATGTAGCTTCTGTGACCCAAAGATGCTCTTTTTTTTCAAAAGGCAACTGGACTTTCTTGATATTTTTTTCCCCACATTGAAAACATTCAGCTTCTCATCCAAGAAGCTTCTTCAGATGAGAAGCTGAATGTTTTCAATGTGGGGAAAAAAAATCAAGAAAGTCCATTGCCTTATGAAAATGTTTGAGAGTCTCCATAGACATTATGCAGAATGGTATTCCTGGATCACTCTCCTGCTTTCCTAAAAATTATCTGGTGTAGAGAACTTGGTAGGGACAGTAGAACAGATGACAGAAAGGTGTGTTTTTTGTTTTTTTAAAAAATCCAGTTATTAAATAAAGGCCAGCCTCAAGAGAGCTTAAATTTGGAAATAGGTTATCAGAGTAGCTTTACGTAGCTCTGCCTAAAAAATAAATGCATCTGATGGATCGTGTTGAGATGGGTATAAGATGGACAGAGGTTTTTAGGTTACTTTTATTTTAAAGACCACTGGTAACATATTATATGGATTAACACCCCTCTCCCATAAAGCATATAAGAAGTGTGACCCTTTAATTAGAAGAGAACATCCATACAAAGGACTACAATTACTTACAGTGGATGCAGAATTGCTTGTCCACTCAGGATGGGGGGGGGGGATATCATCAAAACAAAAAAAATTTTTTTTTGAGAAGAAACAGGTTAATATTAATAAGCACTAAATGTCAAGCCTTTCACATTACTAGGCACCTAGCCTTTAAAACATGTTGATGAATGGGAGGAAAGTGAAAGCAAGAAAGGGAAATGTTAATTGAAATTAAAATAGCATTAAAAATTCTACTTCAGAAGATGAGGATTTCTTTTGTGCACTGTATAATGGGAGGAAGGAAACCTCAGACTTCAAAGCTCTCCAAAATTTAAGAGACAACATTGACAATTTACTGCCACTACTTAATCTCTCAGCCTTTTTATATTAAAACCTTGGCTTGGCACAAGACAGTCATTGGTGGCGCTGACTGTGCACCGCCATGTGGTTCGATGTACTGGGGCAGCCATGAGCAGCAGGATACCAGCTGCACCAGTGTGATAAAGCTTGCGACAGTGCTGTGTTTGCAAAAGGTAGGAAGGTAAAATGCCAAACTCAAGCCGTACCCACACCTTGACTACGGGCCGCCCCCAATGAACTCTGGGACTGGGTTAGGGTTAGAAGGAGCCCTGTGTGGCCCTCACCTGCTTCCGCTTCACCTTTGGCAGGATGGTGAGCATTAAAAAGTCACTGTCCTGAAGCCTCCCCGCCGCTTGGTTTTGGGCAGATGGTGCCTGGCAGGCCCAGGTGTGGTGGCTGGGCAGGCGGGTGGAGCAGCTGCTTGGCTCACTCGAGTTGCAGGGATTGGGCAGCATTTACGTGGCTGGGATGCCTGCAGGGTCCCTGGCTTCCAAAGCAGGGGAGGCCAAGACCAAGCAGGAGCCCATTTCTCACATTGGCTGTGTGGGGGTCGCCCATGCAGAGTCCAGGCCTCGGGGCATCACCCTGACCAGGCACGAGCTGGAGGCAGGGGAGGGTCAGTCTCCTTACCTGGTTGCCTGCCCTCTGCCATTTTCATCAAATGTGTGTGTGTGTGTGTGTGGGGGTGTGTGTGTGTGTGTGTGTGTGTGACAGAAAGAGAGAAAGAGAAACTGCAGAGAGGAAACGCTTTCAAACAGAGTTGCTTGCAATTCTTGTTACTCCCCTGTGTCACTTTTTTTTCTCTCTCTCTCTCGTTCTTTCGCTCACAGACAGAGACATTTGATCGCTTGAAAGGGACAGGTTGCGCTTTGCTTCTTTCATCACCCGCTTTCCACAATCTTCCACAATTGCCTGTCCTTTTCTCAAGCAGCAGCAGCCGGGTAGAGGGGGGGAGCTGATTTCAATGGGCTGCATGGTTTTCTGCCTCATTGTAGCAGGAGCCTAAGCAACACCCGAGCTCCAGGCCTGGCGGAGCGCAAACCGTGGTCGCCACTTGCTCCATAGCCACAAAGTGAGCTGTGGAACAGAGGAGCCCTCAGCTGCAAGATTGCCTAGCACTGTGGGCAGGGCTGGGGGCTAGCAAGAGTATGCTGGAAATATCTCCAGGAACCTGGAGAGACAGAATTCCCGGCCCTCGCTCAATCAGCTGATCAGCCGACCATGGTTAAGGGGCCCAGTAGCATTGAGTGACCAGGGAAGGCTGCCTCCTGTGCTGGCCACCTCCACCCCCTTCACTAAGGCTTATTTTTGGGGTAGGGCATATATTTAGGCTCACCCCAAAAATTAGGCTAGAAATTATTTTCAGGATAGGTCGTATTTTCGGGGAAACATGGTATGCAGTATTCCTCTTACACTTATATAAAATCCCTCTTTAATATCCTAGTTTTTATAAACACTATTGCAAATTTTCCTTGTTCTTGTTTCCTTCTGCTATTTAGCGTGGGATCATAAGATCATAAGATCATAAGATCATAAGCAGCTTCAGACTTGATCTTATACTATATAAAGTGTACCTTTACAAAAGTTGATAATGATTTCTGTATTTAATATATACTGTATTGTCTCAGATGAAGAGTTAGAAGAACAGGTAATCCTGGTTTCATATATCATGTTAACCAGGCCAATTTTGTTTCCCTGACCACAACTTTGAGTTGTGGGCCCTTTTCAGTAGGTGTCAGTTCAAGTGTGTGTTTTGCACACTCACAGAGGTTCCTAGTGCTTCTGGTAACTTGGGTGTCATAATGGGAAAAGGCATACAAGTATAGTTTGTGTACTACATTTGATAACCCAGAGAATTATCATCAAACCAGATGGCTTGACTGGAACCTGGCCATGATACTCTCGGTATTCAAATAAGGCCATCTGGTTTTTGAGTACTAACCTTGCACCCAGCCTGTCTGGTGGATTGTCCCTCTCTGCTCCTTACGCTTCAGAATCATTAGTCCTATTAGCACAGAATTCAGCACTTGGAGAATTTGTTCAAGTGAGCCTACAGAAGAAGAGTGCAAAGTATTACATTTGCAGGTTAGGAAAATTTGTGATCATAAATCTGTTCAGCTGATTCTAGATGATGCTAGAAAGAACAATCACTTTAGAATACATAAGCTGGTTTTTAAAGGTCTAACATTGATGGCAGTCCAATTTCACACTGAGAATTTTTTATTGCCTCCTGCAGTCAAGGAGAAACATATCTGCTTTTGCTTCTTTCTTGCCCACCTTCTCACATCCCTGCATAGTGTTTTCAGAAGGCCTGGCATTTTATGAACACAGGTAGCTTCAATTGATTTAGCACAATGAAATATGTAAATAGTCCAGGAATAACCCAGGAACAGCACTGAGGCTCTCTGTCCAGAGGTCTGCAGTACTAGGAACAGCTAAGATACTGTGCCAAACTCCCAAACTTCCAGGTCCTCTACCAGACTGAGGCAGATAACCCACAGGGTGATTTTTTTAATGAATGGTACACAACTACGGGGGTCTAGTCTCTCCATAATCAGCTGCATTTAAATTTCTGCACAGGATATGCTACTTTCCATTCTGAGTTGAGAAACATGTGGAAAATCTGTTTCTTTCTTCCTGAATGAGAGACAATAGTTACCAAATATAGCTGCCAGAAAGTTGGCAGCAGGAATGGAAAGGCTGAATTGATTTTATGTATTTGTTTAATGTCTCAAGATTTATTTATTTATCTAATTTATATACATCCCCCCCCCATCTCACAAGCAAATGATTCTGGGCAGAGAACAGCAAAACTAAAGCCTTAAGATTCTTGCTATTTATTCACAAACTATATCCCATGCTACAGCTCCAAATATATAATTCAGAATTAACAAAGTAGATATATCCAGCCCTTAATTAGGGATGGTAGAAGGTTTTTTTTTAATGGAGGAAAAAGTTCAAAATCTGAATGTTGTACTCAAAATTATCTAAAGATATGTTTGAATCATAGCCAAATCCTTTCCAGCATTCTTGAAGTGGGATTCTCAGCCTATGCTGGCCCCTCATCTATCTGCCAATTTTGTAAGTGAAAAAGAGAAAAGGAGGATGTGTTGCCTTTTCATATTTCCTGTATATAAATCATCAACCTATCCCCACCACCCTATCCCCCAAATGTTTCTGTTACGGATATTATTATTAACGTTGTGCTAAATTGTTCATGCCCCTTTCTTCATTCCATTCATGAAGACAGGGAAAGATGAATTAGAAGCAGAACTCAGAGGGGGGAAAAAAGGATGAGAAACAAATCTTTTAATTTTCAGCCAGAAAGGCAAGATGGAGAAATCAGAATAAAAGAGTTCAAATGGACCTTAGCAATAGCACTTAGACTTATATACCACTTCAAAGTGCTTTAAAGCCCTCTCTTAGCATATTGTCCCCAACCATTTGGCTCCTCATTTTATCCACCTCAGAAGGATGGAAGGCTGAGTCAACCTTGGAGGTCTTTTGGTCATGCAAGAAATCCTATACTATTTCAAACAAATAGTTGTTCATTCACTACTTGAAAACCTGTAGTGCTGGAGCACCCACAAGTTCTGGAGCCAAGTCATTGCAACTGTCAGGAAAATTCTCCTTAGTTCTAGGTTGGTTATCTCCTTGATTAATTTCCACTCATTACTTCCTGTTCTGCCTTCAGATGCTTTGGAGAATAGGCTGACTTCCTCTTCTTTGTGGCAACCCCTTAGATATTGTTATCATGTCACCCCTAGTCCTTCTTTGTGATCACACAATCCTACATGGTAAAGCAATTGTTTTGTGGAAGAATCACCTGCAAGATGTATGTATGTGTGTGTGCGTGTGTATACACACATATACATATACACATACATACACACACGCACACACACACACACACACACACACACACACAGGTTTTCATAAAGGTGTTTTTCTTAAAACCAGCCACATTCTGCAAAGTAACACTAGCCTACCTTTGCCTATCTGAATAATTGTTATAAAAAATATTTTATTCCCTAGGAAAATGGACCTGCTCCCAAATACCAAAGCCAGGCCTTGGTTTAACATGATTATAAATATTTTAAATCAACTTCCTTTGAAATAAATAATGTCTAAATCAAGTCATTTTCAAATAGTCAAATAAAGTCAAAGAGTCGAATAAAAAGATGTAATCATGCCGGGTGATTCTAAAAAAACAGAAAATGTTCTCTTTCATTCTGAAGAAAAAGAAAAGTTGGATGACCCTGTCCCTGTGATAAAAAAAAATGAGATACTACACATGTTCCAAGAAATTCTGTCATATTTTCAAAATGAATCCAGGCCATAGCTACTAAATCAACTTTGTACAGGAAGCTGAGTTTGGCTTCTCTAGCATTACAAATACAAAAGGGCTCTTCTCAATGCAGTTATCAGGGAATAAATACCACACGATATAGTGCAATTTCTTTCTAAGTAAACAGAAAAGAGCAATTTGAAGTATACCTCGCTCACATGCAGTCCCATATAAATTCAGTGCAACAACTTGCTTCTAACAAACAGCATTGAGGATTGATTGTACAAGAGTTTGAAAAGCTGAGCAGACAAACTTTGCTTTGGTTAACTTTTTTTTTTTCAAAACAAAAACAAAAAAAATCCTTGAAAAAATGATGAAAATTGTTCAAGCTTTATAAAAATACAATCAGTTCCTTTTTGTTTCTTAATACAAATATGTATTAAGAAACACATATTTAAAAAACACATATTATGATTGCTGGCTTCCTTGGGTAATAGATAACAAATTACCTCATCAAATTTACTGTATTCAAATATTTGCTGTACAAATTTACTTCCACTCTAAGAAAAAAACTAGTTCTTGTTTTCTTAGAATAAACATGTAACAGACATGAGACCCAAAGATTTTCATATCTATTTCTTTATGGTTTTTCCCATAAAAAGTTTTTTTTTCTTTTTTCATTCTCTTTGCTTCTTTGGTCTAATAAGAGATATGTTGCATAATACCCAATTCTTCCTGATGAAGATGTTCTTTTCCAGGTAGCTTATGGGAAGTCCATAATCAGGGTCTTTGTGTATTCCAGGCTAGTGACGGCTTTTCTCTGGTGAAATGTAGAGGACCATATTCCCAGGAGGGAGGGAGTGCATTCCAGAGGAGTAAGAAGCAACTCAGTTGAGATAATTCGTGTGAGAGAAAGAGGATAAAGCCAGCCCCTCCTTAATAGTTCACAGAGTATATGCTTGATGTAGGTATCAAGCTGCTTCAATTTGGCAATATTTTTTTCTATAGGTTTGGAGCAATGAAGACACCTGCTTAGAACAATCAACCTGTATGTTTCTTGGTTTTGGAGGCCTGACAGTTTCATTTCTTCTTACCATGATTTGGTATCAAGCCATTAATCATCTTGAAGACAGACCTTTTTCTCTGTGCCCAAATTCAGTATGGAATAATTAAACAAAAATGTACCTACTCTACATTAAATCCGATTTAGTTTTATGATTTTAGTACGAGATCTCCAGCTTGTTTAGATGAATTCATTGGGATATTTTTTTTGGGGGGGAGGGGGGAATTCTTGGCACTTTGACACTCTTTTTTTTTTCAGCATGAAAGTTCATTTACAAAATGGTTGGTAGGGTGGGTACACTTTGATTTGCACAGAAACTTAAAATATACATAACTTGGCTCAAATAATTGAACACTAGAAGTTTGAGTCATAGACACATTGGGATATATTAAAGCATAGAAAATTTGCCTGTAAATCTTAATAGCGGCTATGGGAT
>JANHFL010001328.1:63056-78314 GCA_032468155.1 Oxyrhabdium leporinum
GGTATTATATAAATGAAGGTATTTTTATTTAATTTGAAAGCACATGAAAACTCTCTTAGATAAAGCAAACTAGATTTTTAATGTGATATGAAGTATGAAGTATGCAAATATGTTTTAATTTGATCTATTTAAGAGTTTAATTAACTTAATTTGAAACTTCAGGCTTTTTTTTGCTTCCTTTTTTATCATTTCAGATGTCGAGGGAGATACAAAGCTTTGGTTATTCCACTTCTCGTGGCTTCAGCCATTGTTATTTAATGCGGCTGTAGTGTGTCTTTGATTTTGTCTTCCATCTTGTTCTGGGTCTGCCACATGCTCTTTGACCTTCTCCTCTTTTTCATGTGTGCCTTATATGGTATGGAACTCCAAACATTCTCTCCAGATGGGCAAACCACTTTACTTGCTGTCTTGGTGTGAGGTTTCATATTGGTTCTATTCCAAGCTAATGACACTTATGAATTGCAAAAATATTATCTGTTTATTTGTTGGAAATTTAGTTCTCAACATCAATTCTCAGAATAGTTACCAAAAATGTGTGGAGCCCTTGGTGCCCTCTGAGCTTGGTTGATTGCTTGCTGGTGTTCCATTATTCAACTAGGTAATATCATCATGCTAGCCGCCAATTTTCTATTGCTTTGAAAGCTACTCTCAAAGCATTGACATAGATAATTTGGAAACCACTTACGGTACATGTCCTAAGAGTGGACATAAGGACTTGATTCAGCAATCTAATATAAGTGAATATTGATGTTCATGATGAACCCATTTAAAGTAAATATATGTCATGTAGATGTTACAGTTCAGAGAAATAATTGACCTATGATATGGTAAATTGAAAGCTGATTTTAATGAAGATGAATACTTACTCTGGCAGAACATGAAGATGCCCTCAGAGCTGTGGACAAATTTTCATTAATGCTACCTGGTTCCCCAACTAGTTGGATCACGTTTCAGCACAACCAGTTGTTTTTTTGTAAAATAAAAAAATCTTTTGAATGTATCAGAAACTGGAGATCGAAATCTGTAGCTATCAACTTTAAAGCAAGAGTCTCTGCATGTTTGATATCCTATTTGGCACACTTGAGTTTAGAACTTAAATTCATTACAAATATAATAGTTAAAAATACCAAAATGTAACACTCAACTCAAGAGCAATAATTTATCTATGGGGACATTTGGTAAGTTAATACAAATGTAAAAATACCAAAAACTCTGCATTAGTTAAAAAAAGGTTGATGATTGGCCATTCGGAGAAGAACGAGGCCAAATACGCAAGCCTGAAGATGATGAATGAGACTTCATCGAAACGTCACCAAGAAACCTTCAAATCTACACGGGAAAAACCCCGAAAAACCGAAGATACACATACAAATACCCGTGAAAACCTCAGAAAACAAATACATACTTACATACATACATACATACATACATACATACATACGTACGTACGTACGTACGTACGTACGTACGTATGTACATGCATGCATGCATGCATGTGTGTGCATGCACACGCGCATATATATTGAAGCCATAAAGGGCTTTAAGATGATAACCAACACTTTGGACAGGACCCAGAAACAAATTGGCAACCAATACAGCTCACATAACATTAGTGTTGCCTGTGCCATCTGATGCCCAACAGAAATCTATAAACTGACTTAGTTTTCTAAAAACATTGCCAGGCCACTGCTCACTTGAGTATCGGTGAGGAGATCATTCTTATGTTGAGGGATGTATTCTTTTCAGTGTGAAATGAGGACAATGTCAAAATGTCAGAAAAGCAGCAGGTGTGGTCAGAGAATGCAACATCCATTAGCTCTGTTACTAACACATTTTCTTTCCATTTTGACTCCTCTTTTCCCTTTTTCTTTCTGACACCCTTTTCTCTGTGGAATTTCTCTCCATCTCCACCATCACCCAGTATGGAAAGCTGGGGCAGATCTCATTCAAAACTCCCTTTTCATGACCTGGTAATCCCTTAATTAGGGGAAGAGTCAGGGTGACTGGATGGAAGATCCAATTTAGGTCGCTCACCAGAGGTTTTGTCTTTTGAGCTTTTGAACTCGTGCTGGAGCCCATCCTAAGGGAACTTCTTTCTAGCATGAGTCTGAAAGCTTAGAAAACAAAATCTCTGGCTCACTGACAGACTCAAATTGGATCTTGCAGCATTACCCTGGGACATGTATATTCACTTTCATTCGTGACTGGATGGACCTGAGCATTTACTGGCCAGATGCCCTTCCTGATACCATGTGGAGTTTGCAGCAGATATTTTTTCTTTGCGCCCTGGGAGGGAAACATCTGCCACTACCTAGGATTAAACCCTGAACTTTCTAAGTGGGAGGGGAGCATCTTCAGCACTAGGTCACCATTCTGATCTGGGACAGATTCCATTGATTGCTCAAAACATTTATCCAAAAACTTTGTGTGGGGCAGGATGGAGACCAATGAATAAGAAAATTCATACAACCATATCTAATGTATTTTCAATGAACACAAAAAGAATACAGATGTATTCTTCATCACACAGATTAAAATATATAAAAGCTGGGCATCCTTGTTAAATTAGATTTCCTTTTCAGAGAGCTGCATTCTCTCCTATCACAGCGCATCAGATCGATAAAAAAGAACTGAACCCATTCTCCTTTGAACATTGAACTATAACTGGCTTCATATAGTGGCCACATTTTTGCTTATGTATTTTATGATCAAAATGAAGATTACACTATTATTTATGTCTTTTCCTGGTAGATGATTCTGAATGAAAGAAAATATTGTTTATGGAGGGTCAATCTATATTGCAGTCTGAAGTTAAAACCAATCCCTGCTTCTTAACCTGGGATTCATCTAACTGCAAATACAATTTATGAATGTGGCTGGTAACTGGTTTTCTAATCAATAAAAAAATGCTAATGGAGTAGACATATTGTTTTGAACATGTTGTTGAACAAGTTTAATCGGCACTTTAGTGATTCTGTTGATTGAAATTGCCTCAATCTCTCCTTTCGAAAGACTGTATTGTAATTTATGTTCCTCTCTGTGAGTAATGTTATAATCCAGTGGAGTCAAGATATCTATTAAAGAAGCTTTATTTGCTAGGAGATTTATATGGATGGTGTCAGATTCATTGGCATCAATCTTCATATCAGTCTATACAAGGAGCTTGCTGAGAATCTTAACTAAGGAATATTTCAGGAACCTCAATCACCCACTGTCACAGTCTTTTAACTAGAAATGCAAAGACATAACTCACTTCCTGATCCATCTACTATAAACCTTATCAAATAGTTAGAAATGAAGTAACCATGTAAAATCACTGTACCTAATTATAGAAAAATACCAGGTCTATTTATTGCTCTGATGTTCTACAAGTGAGATAAAAGTATATTAGAACATCTCTGAGCAGTGAAATCTATTCCAATGTTCCTTTTCACAGAAACTGTTACAACGGCATTGAAAAGAGTGAGTTATGACCATTTTCCACACTTATGACCATTGCAGCATTCCCATGGTCACATGATCAAAATTCAGACATTGGCAACTGGCTCTTATTTATGACAGTTGCAATTTCCCAAAGTCATGTGATCTCCTTTTGTGATCTTCTTAAAAGCAAAATCAATGGGGCAACAATTCACTTAACAACCATGTTACTAACAACGGCAGTCAGTCACTTAACAGCTGTGGCAAGAAAGGTTGTAAAATGGGGCAAAAACTCACTTAGCCCAATTGAAATTTTGGGTTCAACTGAAGTAGTACGTCGAGAACTACCCTGTATATTGTACCTGAAGCTTTAAGAAGCACATACGTTGCTGCCCACTCTCTCCTTTACTAATTATTGAATCTAGTTTTGTTCTTATTTTACTCATGCCAAGACCTGGATCTGCCTCAAGAAGGAAGTTTGTTATTGAATCTGTAGCCTCTACAGTCTAGTGAGGACTAAGAGAACTAACCAAAAAGCAAAGTTTGTTCTGATGGACAGATCTCCATTACAGAAGAAACACCACAAAATGGTGTTTAGGTTTGGAAAATAAACATTATCTCTTGATGTTTTTCCTCCAGTTCTTCTATTCCATTAAAAAAAAAAACCTTCACAGCAAAAAGTATTACCTGCAATAAAAACTTGGAAGAGGACACTGCCCTTATTTTTATATATTGTATATTATACAGTCTGGAGAATTGAAAAACTTGAGTGTGCTACACACCAGAAAAAGTAATGCAATTCTGTGGTTGGCACTTTGCCCATCACTATTGCATTTTTATGATTTTAAAAGTGATAATGTTAGGAATAATGACATACGTTTTTATAACCTAATCTCAGTTGTTGCACCCGTGCATTCCTCTTGAGTTTCTTCGAAACTAAAGTAATGATCTTAGTCAATTAAAACAAAAATGCCATTTCTTTGTCTCATTTCAAACATTCCTTTCCTGAGAGAGATCATTTTATCCGTGCAAATGTTAGTCATTTCTTCATAAATATCTACAAATTACAGATTTCCTTATGCTTTTATATTCTGCTTCTTCTTAAGTCCTAAAACAAAATGACTTTATCATATCTGGGACTCATAATAAATGGGATATTTGCCAGGTGGAATCCAGTGGAAGGAAATGAAAGTTAAAAATCATTGAGCTGGAATTAAACAGGAGGTGAAATTTCTCTCAAGTGGTTTGGGTATGAAAGAAGATCGTTATTTTTGGAATATAAAATTAGACATAGTTTTTCAAGACTAACTATACTTTTAAGGTAAGAAAGAGTTTCTAAGGCTTAAATTACCAAACTACCAAATATGTATAGGTTATATAAGGGCTGACCCTTTTTATTCTTACATCTGCATAATAATCTAAATCCTTTAACAGAATTAACAGAGTTGGAAGGAGCCTTATTCCCATTCTGTCCAACAACGTGCACATGCAGAAGACTTTATATTATTTCAGACAAATGGTTGTCCAATCTCTTCTTAAAAGCCTTCAGTGATGAACTTCTGAAGGCAAGCCATTCACTGGTTAATTGTTCTCACTGTCAGGAAATTTCTCCTTAGTTCTAGATTGGTTCTTTCTTGATTAATTTCCATCCATTGTTTCTTGTTCTACCTTCTGGCGCTTTGGAAAATAGGTTAATCCCTCTTCTTTGTGGCAGCCCCTCAAATATGGAAACACTGCTATCATGTTACCCCTGTTCTTCTTTTCACTAGACTAGACATACCCAATCCCTTCAATCATTTTTCATATGTTTTAACCTCCATGCCCTTAATCATATTTGTTGCTCTTCTCTTCACACTTTCCAAAGTCTCAACATAATTTTTTAAAATGGGGTGTCCGTAACTGGATGCAGCATTACACTTCTGGTCTTACTAAGCCTTTGTAAATCGGTACTAATACTTCATGTGATCTTGATTCTATCCTTCTGTTAATGCAACCTAGGATTGCATTAGCTTTTTTGGTTGCTGCTGCACCCTACTGGCTCATATTTAGATGATTGTCCACAATTTTCTCATCCAGAATTAGCAATTTAGAATTAAATGATTGTCCACTAGGACAATCAACTAAATTCTACTAATTCTGCATGAGAAAATTAATACACTAACGGTGTAATGGTTTAGGATGAAATGGTTTAGGATGAAATTAAGCAGAAATGCAATTAAAACACATAAGATAAATTGTTCTCTTAGATCATGCTTAATCAGAACCAGCATCATTGGACATCTTGAGAATTCTGGGAGTTGAAGTCCACAGATTTTAAAGTCACCAAGATTGAGAAACACTGCCATAGAGAACACACATAGTAATTATCTGGTACTTTCAGCTTTTGAAGCTGTTGCTTCTTGCTCTTCCAAGTTAATTTCATCTTGCTTTCATTGACTTTTCCAACCAAGCCAGCAGAGTTGATGTCTACATATCTTAAAGTTGCCAAGATTAAGAAACACTGACTTAAGCAGTGATAAGAATGAAGCTTCACCATCATCAATTGTTTCACTCTCTAGGGACATTTATTGTAGGTGGGTTGAGAATATAAACGTGCAAAAAATTGGCAGAGGAAACATAAAGATAAGAGTGTCTCTTACCCTTGGGCTCCCAAATACCAGACATTGTATGGTGTAATGCTTAATTATTTCTTCACACCCACTTTCTTACTATTTCAACATACACACTAAATACCTTGCAAACTGCCATCAAAATACATTTCCCACAAGTGGAAAAAATAGATGAAGAGAATATTTTTCCTTCAGGTACCTAAATACAGGTGGTCACATATACACTGTCATCATTACAATCATACACTAATATCCTTGGTTAACTATATTGCCTCTAATTTATTTCTGCTTTTCCCAACTCATGTTTCAATACCCTCCAGCAATTTTTGTTATTCTCACACAAATCTACAAAATTGGGAAAGCCAGCCCAAGGTGCACACTATTACAAATAAAACTGGATACTAATATTCACTCCTGATAATTTGATGGATTGTTTATGGTATTCTGCAGGCATTAAATATAATTTAGATCATTTAAAACAGATTAGAGCCTTACATGGAAAGGAAGATGCTAGAGGTTCAAGCTGATTTTCTAGAAGGCCAATTATATTGCACAACAACGATTTTGATTCCTGAACACTTTTGGATATCTTTTTTAGATACTCTTCAGTACCTGATGGCCATGCTGCACACATGAAACAAACATGTGAAAGCACAGAATTGTTGTTGAAGCATATTCAGCATACCAAGTACAATTGGAATATCCTTGCAGATCTAAATGTAGTGGCTCTCCTGCTTACAGCAGGAGCTTGGATATACCAGGTACTGTTGTTATATATTCAAATAGGACAGCTGTGCAAGACAGTTGCATTACATTACAAAAAAAATCACCACTCCAAAAGAATTTGGTTCCAGGACAGAAAAATGTGGCACATGAACCATTTGCTGACCCAAGTAAGATGTTGTTGTCTCCTTTTCACATGAAACTCACTGATGAAAAAATGTGTGAAAGTGATGAACAAGGGAAATGAAGGTTTCTGTTATATGACACAGATGTTTCCAAGAATAACTGATGCCAAGATTAAGGAAGGCATATTTTGGTCCACAGATCAAATATATCATCAATGACAGAGAGTTCAAAGATTTGTTAGTGGGGTCAGAGAAAATCACCAGGAAAGCATTCAAGGATGTCATTGAGAATTTTATTGACAACTACAGAGCACCACACTATGTTCAGTTGATTGACAAACTTCTTACAGCATAAAAGATGATGATGTGCAATATATCAGTGAAGATTCATTTTCTGTATTCACACTTGGACTTCTTTTCTGAAAATCTAGGTGCAATCAGTGATGAACATGGTGGGAAAAATGTTGTCCAATGTTGTTGCTGATGTTGTGGTTTTCAGTATGATACTCTATAGAACCAAAAGTTGGACTTTGAAGAAGCAGGATAAAAATAATATTAAAGCTCTTGAAATTTGGGTGTTGGGGAAGATTCCACAATATATCATGAATAGCCAAGAAAACAACCGAATGGATCATGAACAAGGTAATTCAAAGTTCTTATTCAGGGCAAATGAATGCATCATATTCTTGATGCATTATGCAAAGACTTCGCTCTCTGGAGAAGTCTATAATTTTGGGAAAGGTGGAAGTAAAGAGAATAGGACGACCAGCAGCAAGATAGATGGACTTGATGACAGCAGCAATGGGTGCGCTGTTGCAATATCTGAAGGGCCAGGCTGGATGATCAATGTATGATCCTTGGATGATCAATGTATGAGATTGCTAAAAGTCAACACCAGCTTGATGACATATGCTCAATCAGCCAATAAGTGTGATTGGCACCTGGATGCTTTATCAGAGAATCATGCATTGGAAGAATCTATTTAACATTTATTAAGATCCCCATTCAATATAAAACTCCCAAATTAAAGTATTCTCAAATCCACCATCACTTCTACTTGAACAATTCTGCAAGGGGGAACTCACCATCTCACTTTGCACTGTTAACCTGTTCTTTCAATGGGAAGCATTTCATAACATTTAATTATTTCATAATTTCATAATCATTTAATCATTCCTCTAACTTACAACTATTACTCTGTGTCCTGCATTTAAGTACATCCCATACATCCCTTCAAGTACTTAACAAATACTGTCATGTTCTCACGTAATGATGTTGGATGAAGAAGCATGGATAGGTTTTCCCCAGCAGTCTCTGAGTATCCTTTTTAAATCAGCTGTGAATCCTCCTAACAGACATGCCTCTCAGGTAGTACATAATTAGCTTGTTAAAAAAAAAACCTTATGGATAAGACTACCATATCTGAACTATATAAATCTGGATAACCAGCAGATGCAAAAAACCCTCTCATTTTTTAAATGCCATGTAGTGGTCATCCAAATTGGTACAGCTCAAGTCAGCAATATATCAGTAAACATTATGTTTTCCTCTCCTGAGTAAAAATAAAGTAGTAGAAGTGTGTTGTCATGGGGACAATCCCTAGCTTTTACTTTCATGCCAGCCACTTTTTCAGAAAATGTCAAACTCTAAGAAGATGAAGCAGTCACTGAGGGATACTATCGTCATTTACAGCTTGTGTAGTTTCGGATATTTGGATCCTAAAATGAGCAATGAGAAACTAATGATAAACAGTGCGCAAAAGCAAAGAACTGGAAACAACTTTTACCGAAAAAGCTACAATTTTTCAGGAGATATTTCCCAAAGCAGCTCCCACATACTTTGAACTTTTTGTATACCCCTGGCTATTCTAGTTGCTGACTTATTCATATCATTTTCTTGTTTTCATTGATCTGGATAGTTTCCTACAAATTGCTCTCAAGTTCAGAAAGAAGCACAAAGTTAGTGAATAGTCAGGAAGCCATCTTCCCTCCTTTTTTTGATTTCTTGATTTAATTCTTAGGTCTTTGCTCCTTGAGAGGTATTTAGGTAACAATATACCTTGTTTTTTCCAATTCCGATTAAACACCTGCATTTAATATGCATATAAATATGTTCCACTAGACCCAACAATGGTCAAAATGACCTCTGTTTCACATAGAAAAAGTCATTTTTCTTAAAGCCTGAAATGAAATAATAATAAACTGTAACTAATATTCTTGTTCTTCTTGGCATGATTATATAAGTAGTGGAAACTATTAATATGTTACTTTGTTTGTTTTTTGCTACATGGCAGTGTTCCCAAAAATGTATATTATTCTTTACTCACTGTCAAAATTACTTTTGGTTGAAGCCCAACTAAGTCCATGCTGAATCAATGGGACTTTAATCATGGTGAATGTGAAAATTAATCTGGATGCAGTCATTTGTCTATTCTAAGAAAATGCAAGGAATTCAATAGCAATAGTAGACTTCCTTTCTCCCTTCCTGATTTTCCTTTTTCCCCAGTTGGATCATAGACAAAGAACATCTATCTAAGAGAAAAATGTCTACAAAGCAAAACAAATTCCCCATCCATCTTCTGGTTTTCTATTCTATTTGTTCCAGTGGCTACAAGAATGAAAAGAGGAAAAGGAATGTTGATTTCATAAGGATATATACTTTTGTACCACCTTGGGTTTCATTCAATTAAAAAAAAACTGATTTGAAAGAATGTGTAAGGTTTTCTAAGAAGATTCAGCTGTTCTGAGATAAAGGGAAAGGCTGTCTTATGGATTTGTAACATTTTACGCAACATGTTATGGATCAGAAAACAAAGCACAAGAATAAATGTTAAGTTCTCATGGTCATAGTGAGTACAGAGAGATCTTCCATGCAGAAGAATTTACAGAATTTGATGATATTGTGTGAATGATGAATTTAGTGTTGCAAAATTGTGAAACTTCACCTAACCCACTTGTATACAGGCATGTAATGCTTCATGGTACACATATAGAAGATACGTATGCTCATTTTGTCTCACTTGTTCCCTCTCCCTGTAGATGTTCATGCTCCAAGAAACTTCATTTTAACCAACTTTATTATTAAAAAATAAGATACGGTGAATCACAATTTGATATCAATTTATTATGGTAACTTAGCAAGAGACAATAGGACTTCAGATCAACCTCACCAATCTGAAAGTCTCATTAAAAATTTGAGGAACTTATTTTCCACCATTTTGAGAATTATCCAGTTTGTTCTATTCTTTATTTTCAGTTTTTAATGACTTATTGAACTATAATATAGGAATGTAGTGACTGCTCTGTTTGCTGAAGTGCATTTGTTTAAGAACTTTGTCAAAAGTTGTTTGAAAAATCTAAAGAGACAAAGTCTACCAAACCACTGTGTTTGTTAACACTCCAGAGGAATATTAAAGAAACAGTGAGATAAGATTTAATCTTTTCAGAAGTCAACTTAAGGGTGTTCACCTTTGGGCGGTTGTAAATCTTATCCCCAAAGTCTACATCCACCAAAAAAGAAATGTTTTTAGTGTCAAATGAAGGCAAATCTGGCTTTAGCATATAGTTTTTAATTTAGGAGTTTTTTAAAGATTGTGGGTAGTTAGTGTTTTTGGTAATGCTTTTGTTGTTGTTTAATCACTAAGATGTGTCTGACTCTCATGGACCATAGCATGCCAGGCCCCCCTATCATCCACTGTCTCCTGGAGTTTGCCCAAATTCATGTTCATTGCATCAGTGACATTGTCTAACCATCTCATCCTCTGCTGTTCTCTCTTGCCTTCAATCTTTTCCAATGAGTCCTCTCTTCTCATTTGGTGGTCAAAGTATTTCAGCTTCAGTTTCAATATATGACCTTCCAAAAACATCAGGATTGATTTCCTTTAGGGGTCCAAGGGACTCTCAATTGTCTTCTCCAGCACCACAGTTCAAAAGTATTATTTTTTGGGTGGTCACCCATCCTTATGGTCCAACTTTCAGTCATTACATTGTAACTGGGAAAACCATAGCTTTGACTACACAGACCTTTGTTGATGTCTCTGTCTTTTAATACACTTAAATAAAACCTAGAATCTGCACTGTCTTGAATTAAACAGCAAACATGCATTCTAGTCATATTTAATGAAGAACGCACAACAAAAATCTATTAATACTAAAGGTAAAAATGTCTGCAGTTTTCCTGTTTTCCTCCTCCCTTCTTATTTTGATGCTTGTGTTGACACCAAAGGAAAAGCCACTTTTTAGAATGAATCGCCTGAAATCTTTGTCTTCAATCTCAATTCATTCTGTGAAGTTTACTAAATTAGATAAATTGAGGTATATAGATTTTTGCATTATATACACTTGGACATAGCATATTGGCAGTGGGATGTGTGCTATCTGAAGTACTGCATATTTTGATAAGTTTAGATCTTTTGGAAAAAGAAAGTATGAAGACACATATCTGTATTCTGCCAAACCTTATCTTATTTGCTCTTTGGAGCATTTTTCTCTTTAATGATAAATATACACGATGCTTGTAGTGATAACAAAGGTATACATGTTTCAACAACACAAAATGCAAATAATATTGGCTTAAAAGGAGGCACATATGCATTTCATTTAGCAAAAGAGGAGGGGAAAAACTATATAGCAATTAAGGAAAGCCACAGAGGAGGTATTAGGTACAAATTAGCTTTGTTTACTGCAGAACTAAAAGGAGGGGAATTTAGTTTAAAAAACTGAGAGGAGGGGAGTCAAAGACACTAATTTGTTGATCACAGGGCACTAAAACATCAGTGTAGCATTTTAGAAATTAGCAAATAGTTCTAAAGGAGAGCTCAACAAATATCAAAACCTCTTCAAAGCTGTAGGCAAGACTAAAGCATTTTTTCTATGTTTCAGGGAAAATATTTATTGAGTCACAATTGCAGTGAACCATCAAATCCTTGGCAATGCATTTGTCATTGGTTGCTTTGCAATACAAAATAGACAGGAGAATGACTGTGCAAAAGACCTTGGGATTTAGATGAAAAGAACAACAATCCTTCCCTTGTATTCAGAGCAATATGCTTCACACATGCTGAAGCTCGCACCCCACGTGCTGCTTGTAATTTTAGCATCATGGAATTGATCTTGCCTCTGCAGTCCTAAAAAGATGATGTTCCCAGACAAAACTACCCAGAACGGTGCATGGCAAGCAATTAAACAACACAGATAATCATATCAGGGCTAACAGGTTGGTTGGTTGATAGGAAGAAAAGGAGGCAGGAAGAAATGGAGGCAAGGAAGGAGGGACCCGTTATCTATGGAGATTCTCAGTCATCCAGGTCATGGTTGTCCCAAAGGTGTTTTTTCAAGAGGCAACTGGACTTTCTGGCTTTTCTTTGAAGACGTTTCGCTTCTCAGCTCAGAGCTGAAGAAGTTTCATGGATGAAAAGCGAAATGTCTTCAAAGAAAAACCAGAAACTCCAGTTGCCTCTTGAAAAAGCACCTTTGGGAGTAAGATCCATTCTTGCACATTTAGGACAGCCCCAGTGATTTTCCACAGTTTATCTTCTCCATGGCTGAGGCTAAACCAGACAGCAAGCAAATTTATGTGAGCTTGCTGTGTCTGCTAAGCCCAGTAGAACTCTAATTCCATTTGCTTAAATCCACAAAAGCCCATTATCATGAATCAGGATCATCATGTACAGGGAACAAGAAGTCCATGGCTCCCCTTAAAACCTATATTTGCTTTAAAAAAAACCCCTCAGTTGTTTTGCATTAGTGCAAGAGGTTTTTTTAAAAAAAATAATAATGCCAATTCGTCACAAGGTATTTTTTTTAAGGAATTAAATTTAGATCACATCAGAAAAAAAATACCCTTATTTGTTTTTATTTATGTATGGATTCAATTAGTGAAACAATTCTTCAGCCTG
Source organism: Oxyrhabdium leporinum (assembly GCA_032468155.1). Classification (NCBI taxonomy): domain Eukaryota; kingdom Metazoa; phylum Chordata; class Lepidosauria; order Squamata; family Cyclocoridae; genus Oxyrhabdium; species Oxyrhabdium leporinum. The sequence continues at coordinate 75,830 of JANHFL010001328.1, forward strand.
CTTGGTACCATTGGCAACAGACAATAAAAATGTTCAGTAAACATATTATGAATGAAAAGAAATAAAGGGACAAAAAAAACATCCTACAATGATATTTGGAGGTGACACTAGCATTAAAACGGAGGAGTGACATGAGATGTTTTAAGGTGTTTTGGTATTTTATTATAAGCAACCAATTTCACCTCTCTAGGAAAGGTGGCTCTAAAACCTAGGTGTTAGTTTCAATATGGTCCAGTCAGCTTAGCCTCTCTAACTGGTGGGACATTAACTCATTGTATTGGATTGTCTTGCCTAGAGAATTGTCAAGATAAGGAAATTGGTGCCTTCAAAATATTCTACACTATCAGGCCTTGTCAAGATCTATCACTTTCCGAAGCCAGGGCTGATAAGAGCTCTCTAAAAGAAAAGAAAGCCTCGGCACACTCCAGGACATGCTAAGCTGTGAAAATGTGGAAGCTGCTGGCACAAAACCTACAGAAATTGAAGCAATATTGCAAGATAACTTAATTAATTTTGTAGACGTCATACCTCTGAAATACAAATGTTAATCACTTGGGACTATTTAAAGATGGCGGCTATGGACAGAAAAAAACTCTTTTTAAATGTCTTTTATATCAAGGTTAAATAAATTCATCATTTCTTCCATTCTTAAAAATTACAAATAGGAAAAGAGAGGAATTGGAATATAGGGTTAAGTGTCTGTTCATTTGATGGGGAATGTTATTTTTTTCTATGGCCTTTGCCACATCTATTATTCGCACTCATATTCCCAACTTAAAGTATTTTTGCTGGATAAGAAATAAGGACACTTAAGAACCATGTGCTTGTGAACAGGCTTTAAAAATATGCATAATGGTCGAAAGACAATACTGCTTCCTTAAGTCTTTCGTGGTTGGAGACAAAAAGTTACTCAACCCCCAAAAGGGATGTTTTTGAGACTTAATTTATATTTTTTTGTTTTAAAATTTTAGTTTAACCAAAGATTAAAATACAAAACACCAAAATATTTAACTTAATGTAGATTTTATTCTTTTCAAATACTCATACCAGATTCTTTCTGTTATAGCAAGGAACATGTGGCTGACTAAACTATTATATGCGAAAGCCGTTCTTGGGTCAGTCCTTCTCCTCCATAGTCCCATAGGAGCTTTTTCCAAAAAGTAATTGGACTTTCTTCTTTTTTTTTTCCCTTTAAAGACATTTCATTTCTCATCCAAGAAACAACTTCAGTTCGTGCAGCTTCTTTGGTTCTATCTAGCAAAGTCCAGTTGTCGTTTGGTAAAAGCACCTTTGGGACAACCATGGCCTGGATGATCAAGAATCTCCACAGAGATTATCTATAAAATGCTACCAATGCTGCCATGGACTAGCCTTGCAGAAGAATAACAGAATGGCAGAGTTGAAAGGGAGCTTGGAGGCCTTCTAGTCCAACCTCCTGCTCAAACAGAAAGCCATATACCATTTCAGACAAATGGTTGTCTTGACAAATCTCTTCTTAAAAATCTCCACTGTTGGAACACTCACTACTTCTGGAGGCAAGTCGTTCCACTGGTGAATTGTTCTAATTGTCAGGAGATTTATCCTTAGTTCTAGATTGGTTCTCTCCTTGATTAGTTTTCATCCATTGCTTCTTGTTCTGTCTGCAGATGCTTTGGAGAATAGCTTGATCCCCTCTTCTTGATGGCAGCCCCTTAATTATTGGAACACTGCTAGCATGTCACCCCTCACCTTTCATTCGCTAGAGATACCCAATTCTCATTTGTTCTGAAATCTAACATATAGAAACACTTTCCAGTGTTGAGTCTTGTATATAATGTGGATGAAAATAATTTAATGAAACTGCCAATCCTTGCATATTTGTCACTGCATTATTAGGGCTGCCAGTTGTAGCCTACAACTCCAATGTTTACCCATTGACTAAAAGGAAATATGCATGGGCAACAGCTATCAAGGCTACATAAAATCAAAAGTAGAGATTACACTGAGTTACAGAACAATATATTAGATACATTCCCTGTCAGTGGAGACAATAGGTTTCCCCTGAGAATTCTTTGCTGGAATCCCTGTTCTGTCTTATGCACGCAAGCAGGTGGGTTTGTAATATAAGTATTCTTTTCACAATCTTGGGCAATAGGTCTCTTTTCAGAGTTTATCAGGTATCTGTGTGCACCAAATCTGGCCTTGTGTTTATGTCCACAACAGTTTTAGAAGCCAGCCTTTATAGCTCTCTCTTTGTGTGTGTGTGTGTGTGTGTGTGTGTATGTGTGTATGTGTGTGTGTGTGTGTGTATTTGGGAATAAAGCTCATTTGCTGTCATTACTATGCTACCTTTTGGCAGATATTTTTATTTTTATTTTAATGTAAAGCAAGAAGTCTGGTTTCAGTAGGTTTTATCTTTTGTTTATAGCTAGATAAAAGCAAAAAAAGGGGGGGGGATGTTTGAGTTCACAGAGTAAAACTAATGCTTTGGAGTACAAGCTCCAAA
>JANHFL010001328.1:160521-171529 GCA_032468155.1 Oxyrhabdium leporinum
TGCAGTTGACATTGTTAATTTATAATTCCTATCCCACAATTTCAACCATCTATCAAGTTCAATTGTATATCCAAAGTAGTTCAGTGGTTCTGAGATCACATCTGCCAGTTCCTTCAGAACCTTGGGGTGTAATCCATTTGGTCCTGCTGATTGGAACTCGTATAGCGTAGACAAGTGCTCATTTACCATTTTCTTCCCTATTTTAACTTGTGTTCCTAATCTATTTTTTGTGGTGCTGTTTTTGATAGGTTTGTGTAAAGACAGATGCAAAACAAAACAAGTTCTGCTTTCTCACTGTTGCTTGTCACCTTCTTGCCACTTTCTCCCAGCAATGGACCAATTGTTTCCTTGACTTTTTCCTTCTCTTTTAACATATTGGAAGAAGCTCTTCTTTGTTTATTTTTTACTTTTGTCACAAGCCTTTGTTCGTTGTGAGCCTTGGCTTTCCTCACTTCAACTTGTAGGCTCGGGCTATTTGCTGATATTCTGCCTTAGTTATGTGCCCCTCTTTCCATTTTTTTATGCTTGTCCTTTTTACACTGATACTCGAATCCACTTTGGTCCAGTGGTTAAGGTACCAGGCTGAGAAACAGTGAATGGTCTAAGGTCACCCACTTGGCTTAGTCCAGCAAAGGCAGGACTAGAACTCAGCCCCACCCACCCACAGGGTGGAGGACAGTGTGGTGGATATAAGTAGTCCTCGACTTATGAACACAATTGAGCCCAACAATTTCTGCCGCTGAGACAGTTGAGTGAGTTTTGTCCCATTTTACAACCTTTATTGCCACAGGTACTAAGTGGATCACTGCAGCTGGTAGTAACACAGTTGTTAAGTGAATCTGGCTTCCCCATTGACTTTGGGATACTTCCCGTGACCCTGGGACGCTACAACTCTCATAAATATGAACCAGTTGCCAAGTATCTGAATTTTGATTATGGGACCAAGGGCCACAGTTGTAAGAGTGCAAAATGGTCATAAGTCATTTTTTCAAGCAGCGTAACTTCAAACATTCACTAAATGAACTGTCGTAAGTCGAGGACTATCTGTATGTTTTCCGTTTTGAGTTATTTGTACAAAGCTGGGATACAAATAAATAAAATATTGGGAAATTATAATTCAGCAAAATTAATCTCTTACCTCAATGGAGCAGAACAGAACTACTTCCAAGACAGGGAAAAATAAATTCCGGTTCTCGCTAATCCCCAACCAACATTGCTTTCTCCACATTCCCAGTTTATCAACATTGTCTGTTAAATGCTGGTTGGACATCCAGACATAACTGAAATCTGAGTGGGTTATTCTTTTTGTCTGATGGCCTCAGATAGCTTTATCATTATATTTAAGGCCTCTGGTGTGCTTTATTCATCATAATGAGTGGGAATGCTAATGAGGAACTAATGAGCCTGTTCAGCAAGTCTCTTCGTGCTGTTTCTAGAAGCTAATTAGTTAAATTTTCTGACTCTTGTGATTAGGAGCCCAGCCCCCAAGTCACATCTTTTCTGATGCTGTCAAGCAGCTGATTCAGAAAGAAAATTACTTATGTTAAATGCATTAAGATGAATTGAATATAAAGTGCTATATTCACACCGCCCTACCCACATCTTTAAAAAAAGGCAGTAATTAATATTTTAAATTCAGCTAAGGAACTGACTATTGGTAAACAGAGAGAGAGAGTTTGCTCTGCAGAGCTCATGCTGCCTTCATTTTGGCCTCTGGTGAAAACCTCCCTATATTGTCCCAGGTTTTTTAATTGACTGACACTGTTTTTGATTTTGAGCATCTGTCTTGTTCTTTCTCGCTTATGTGGTATTTTCATTTTAAATGTTATTTCGTTTTAGTGTAAATGTTTTTATTCCGATCGTATTTTTGGAATGGATTGTATTGGAAACTGCCCAGAGAGTTTCAGTTATCGGGCAGTTTTTAAACATTTAATAAAGAAATAAAAGCTAGCTTTTATGAGTCCTTTGCAGAAAAGAGATCCTGATCAATTGTCATGCTTTATTTTTGTACTTGTTGCTATGTCCATTGGTCAGATAGCCCTTGAAGTTATTTTGTGGTTATTTTGAAAGGGCTGGTAGGAATAATCTGTCTTGTTTATCTCTCTCAAAAGTGTATAGAATCAGGAGGAAAATAAACTTGTCTTCAGGCTGCTGACCAATACAGGAAAATATTTCTGATAGTTTCTATATCTTTCCAAGGACAATCACCATAAAGGACGGTTGTAAAATGATCATAAAGAAATAATCATTCAGCCAGTTGAATTTAGACCTAGAGATAAATTACCAGATGCTTGGGGACAGGACAGCTAAAATAACCATCTTAAGTAGTTTTCCCGGTCCCTAATAAAATAAAGACAAATAAAAGTAAATTGGAGAGCAAAAATTATGGGCAACAGTTGTATCTATGGCCTTAAAATGAAAAGCAAAGGTAAATGTCCCTGGCAAATATTCTATGTGTCCAGGATAATATATGGAAAGATCAAGTAACTCTAATTAATTAGAAAATGACTGACCAAATCATACAAGCATATGTTTCTGAATTAAATAAAAATATTACTACACTCTTGAGTGCCAGAATTGTAACCCCATTTTCAATTTAAACCCCCCCCCCCAATTGTAAGTATCTCAAGAGGAAATCTCAATAAATCAAGAGCAAGAGAATATAAACACGTTGAAGGTTTCATTGTAGGATTAAAACTCAAAATCGAAATAGAGATATTAGATAGCAACAGAGACACAATTTTAACATAGAGCACCTGGACTGTGGCAGAAATAAATGTTCCACATTAAGGGAGGACAATGTATTTTTTATTTCAATTGCAATCTTATTTGTAGGCCCTAGCACTATTTAATTTGGTTTCAAAATGGCTTAGAAGAATAAAAGAGGGACTAGGGGGTGATATGATAGTCTTCCAGTATCTCAGGGGCTGCCAGAAAGAAGAGGAAGTCAAGCTATTCTCCAAAGCACCTGAGGGCAGGACAAGAAGCAACAGATGGAAACTAATCAAGGAGAGAAGCAACCTAGAACTAAGGAGAAATCTCCTGACAGAACAATTAATCATTGGAACAACTTGCCTCCGGAAATTGTGAATGCTCCAATACTGGAAGTTTTTTAGATGAGACTGGATAACCATTTGTCTGAAATGGTATAGGGTTTCCTGCCTAAGCAAGGGGTTGGACTAGAAGACCTCCAAGGTCCCTTCCAATTCTATTATTCTATTTTAATTATTTCTGCAAAGACATAGGGATAGTTTCTATAGATTTTGAAAATGTATTTTTTTAGCGATGGGATGGGGAAATCTCTAAATAGTTTATACTGGAGAATAATTTTAATTGAATGTACTTGTACATGAAATAAAGTAATATTTTGCAGGGACCTTGCATATTATTTGAGGGTATTCATGTATGGCATGGCACTCAAAGATTAAGCATGGTGGTCTTTGGTCCAGAAAATGTTGCACATTTAAGTCTGTAAGTCCTAAGGACTTCTTAAGCGAAATTCTACAGATGAAATCATGAGGCCTTGTTTTAAAATGTAGCAGTTCTAAAACAAACAAACTTACATCCTCACATGAAACACTGTTCAAACGCCGGGCAATTTCGAGAATGGCATCTGAAGCAATGAGATTATCCACTTTGAATAGAGCAAAATCAATAATCTAAGCACGTATTTATATGGGCTAACAGGCTTTTTCACTTTCAGACATAACAAGAGAAAAAAATAATTTGCTGATGATTTTTGTCTGATGGCGTGTGTATGTGTGTGTGTGTATCAACAATATTTTTCCACCAAACTGAAAAAAAAGAGGAAACTGAGTAGAAAGGTTGTCCTGCAAATAAGGCAAAGGAGAAATGGTAGCTCATGTGAACTTGTAACATACCCTCATTTTTCCACATCTCTCAGCAGGCCCATCTTCTGCTAACCGCAAGACATAGAGATCCATGTTATATTCTCGGCCACCTCGCAGACTGAAGCCAAACCCTTTAGCTCCTCTTTCAAGTTCCACGGTATAAAAATCTTGTTCTGGCTGGTAGAAGGTAATAAAATACAATGTGCAACCTTAACCATCAGAAAGGTTTAAATTACTTACATGCAAAGGCAGAAGAGCATTGGTCCAAATGATCGGGCTGATTGGTACATCACATTAAAATGAACACAGGACATACAAAATATGGGAAATGCCCTGGTATCAAATTAGACTTATTTTCAAACTGCGACCTTTAATCTATTCTTTAAAAATTAAATTAAATTCTTATATCAAAAGCAAGATAGCTCCCGTTTTAAAAGAAATAAATCTTGTGGCACAGTTTGCCTTGGAGTTCTCCAAAAGCTCATTAATTAAGTCATTCAAATCTGTGTTAAGACCACTTAGAAGTGCTGAAGCAGCTGTTTCTTTCAGAAGTTTAGGAACAATTGTTTGGAAGGTATCCTGGTAGTGTAATTGGCATGTATGCATGTACACAAACTACACTGCTGCTATCATTGTTAGCAAAGCGTATTTGCTCTGTATTTTTATTGTATTTGTTTCATTGTTTATTTAAAGATTTGCAAGGTCACCCAGTTTAGAGCACAATTTTGGGCGGCTCATAGTAGCGCATATGTACATACGTGCAGAGATAAACTGAGAAGGCACTCAATGCAGATACAATGAACTTTCTGTAGGAAATACATACATAAATATAGTTTATACAGAGAGGGGAAGAACATTGTACATTTGCAGGCTGCAGCCAATAAGCTAAAACTGTGGGCAGCAAATAGTCTTACCTGGGAGGCTGTGGGTGCTTTGAAATCAAACTGGGATTCCTGTTTTGTCTTTGCATTGTTTCTGTTCAAATTAATAACGGAAAAAAGGAGGGGGAAAAAAAAGATCAGATTTATGGGAGTGAAGATACACGGGAAATATTGAATGGACATGACAGTCCAGCCATTCTATGGGGGGGGGGGGGGCATTAAACTAACCTGTTCTCCTGTGGCATTTGTTGAGGAGTATGTGTAGTTGTAATTGTAGCAATTTTTTCTGCGTTGGTCAATAATGTTGCGTTGGAAGATTCTGCAAAATAAAGCAATGCTTTTAGTACATCAGATTATTCCTGTAATTAGGGATATGCACACAGCTTCTTGTTGGCTGAGGTAACCTTTTTGAAGTTATCAAATACATTTCTTAACACTATTCATGAGGGATTTGCTCAGATTTAGCTCAGATTTCGGAAATCCAATAACTGAAAACATATTACGGTATAGAGGTATTTATTTAACACATCCGTGAACACACTGCCTACAAATCTTTACTATGAGGGAAAGAAGCAACCCCCCAATGCAATTATGAAAATCACAAAACAATTTCTGTTCTCTCACAGTAGCTGTGAACAATGGCATGGAATATCAAATCAAGGCTACAGACTGTGTAGTTGTTTTCTTCCCTACTTTTAATTTTACCCTATTGTTTAAAAGTCCTCTTATTTTCACAAAATGATTTCAGTACAGTTTAATATCCTTTTGCTTCTCAAGATTCTAATACAATTTCCCAGTTTTTTTTCCTTTATCCCCGATGACTTTGGATTAATTTGTCAACGCTATCATTTAGTCCAAGAGGTTACAGTGACCTATAATGTTTTTCAGCTGCCCTTGTCACGATAATCACATCAGATATTGTATTGATTTTGATAAAATCGCATAGTCACAGTGACCAATCTGATTAAAACAAAGAAGGGGCAATGAAGGTATAGAAATAAATAAGCAGAAAATTCAGTATTAGTCTGTGGTATTCCTAAACCAAAAGATTTGTTTATTATTTCATGCTCAAGTCTGTTAGTAATCCAATAGAACAGGCAGCACCTTGCAGTACCACAAACACAATAATGTGTCCAATAATCAATGAATCTATTCAAGATTCAATTGCTCATCATTAACTGGGTGAATAATGTGAAAAATAAATAAGTAAATGAATTATTATTAGCCAATCCTATATACAAGCTGCTTAATGTCCATTCCATACTGAGCGTTTAGATAAAAACATATTCAGTGAACAAACATTTGATAAGTACCATACCTCTAACTCAATGGTAAGCAAAGTGATATCCTTGAAATAGGTTAGAAACTTCTATAATTTCTTGTCATTATTAATTCGGGGTATAATCTGAAGGAAATTAGTCCAAAACATCAGAAGAGCACCAGACTAACTATTCCTAACCTAAACTGATTCAACTGCATAATTGCTGATTCAATTCTACAGTTCAAATAGAAACTACATATACTTATTTTAGGCAAAGTATTTTTGGTTCCTGTCTTTAATCTTGCATTTAAACCACAAAAATGTTTTAACATAAAAGTACCCATCAACACATTATAGAAAATTTGAACTACATATAGGAATTGTACGAAAATGTAAACTTTCGCTTGTATCCTAAATTAACATCTTAAGAATGTTTATCATCTTTTCTTTCCACAAACGAATGTTTATCAGCCTCAAATTTTTCTCAAATAATCTGTACCCTAAAAAAAACCCCGTTTTTGAAGACTTGAGGGCTTCTTGAAAACACAACTGTAGTTTTAAAATATATAAAACAAATAAGATAAACATTTTAAAGCTCTTCCACATTGAGCAATAACATTTTTACAATCTTTTACAAAGTTGTATATGGAATGTAAATTGCTATATTTGGTCTTTCACACGTGTACAGCAAAATTTTCAAGGCATAAATAAATAAATAAATAAATAAATGAATGAATGAATGAATGAATGAATGAAATAGTACTTAGACTTATATACCACTTCACAGTGCTTTACAGCCCTCTCTAAATGGTTTACAGAGTCAGACATTGACCCCAACAATCTGGGTCCTCCTTTTATCGACCTTGGAAGGATGGAAGGCTGAGTCAACCTTGAGCCTGGTGAGATTCGAATTGCCAAATTGGAGGCAGCCAGCAGTCAGCAGAAGTAGTCTGCAGTACTGCATTCTAACCACTGCGCCACTATGGTTCATAGTCAAATAAATTCATATCTGAACAACCTACACAACGATTAATTTACAAACTGTTAAACAGCTTAGTGCTCCTGAGATTTTATAATGCACTCTTCCTAACCCATCTGGATTTGTTATATAAACACAATGACAAATCACCATTAGCTTTTGGTCATCCAACTGGAGATTTCAAGAGTGGAGAAGACTTTTCTAGTGCACTCTTTAAATTCCATCAAGAAAGTCTTTCCAATATTATTACTCAGATATCAAGCTGAGTAGCCAAACATATCAAATTGCTCAAGAGACTGAAATATAGCTTTGAATCTTATTCTCCAAGAGCTTTGCATCATTCCCTCACAAAGAACTCTAAACTACTTGAATGGATCACACAGAAAAACTTTCGAGTTCTAACATTATGTGTCTCACAAATGGCCATTCAAAAGCCTGTGGGAAGCCTATAGAGAAGGCCAAAAACAATTTTTTTGTATATCTTTTGCAATACCGTTCACATTGGTGAGATTCTAGATTAGTGCCAATGATTTTGTTAACTTCTATCACAATGGGGCTTTCTCGAAATAGTCAGAGAGTAGCAATCCCCCCCCCGCCACAGTGTATTTATTAACTGTACTGTAAATAAATGTATCACATTCTTTTAAATAGGAGAACCATGCAAATATTCAAAGGGGTGCTTTTCTTCAACAGAGCTCCAAGCAAAGCCCTTCTTTGAAGGTGCTTCATGTTGCTTTATTTCAGTCTGCTTGGAAAGCTTTCCGCCAGAACCATGAAGATGAATTGTTCATGGCCTTCAATCTGCTTGCCAAAAGCTTTGGAAATGCTGCTGAAGAAGACACACGTTGGCTTTTGTGAGTGCTATGAAGGATGTGCTGTCTTCCTTCCCTGGCATGCCTTACTCCAAGCTTTGGTGAGCCATACTGGAGAACATCCATCTCAATCATGACCAGGCTGTGGTTCAAAGAATCTTCTGCCCAAACGCAGTGTCAAAACAGAAGCTGCTTCTGGCTTTGGGAAGTGATAGGCAGGAGACTGAGAGAAGATTTGAGGCCATAAAAAATGCTTCAGTGAAATAAATATTAACTTTGATGAAAATAATCATATTGCCTCTTTAGCAGGAATCTTTTGTCTAAATGAATCTAGGTCACCTTGCATAGGGCTACAAAATGGTGTTATGTCACATTGCTCTATTTTTACAATGCTTTATCAAATCTTGCATAAGTGTAATAAAATTACTTGAAAAAGAAAAGGATTTTCCCCCTGATTTCTTTAGAAGTCTAAACCCCTTACTGCCAACTCTGTGATTACTCAAAATCAAGTAGAAAAGGTTCTGTCTGCAATTGTCTACTAAATATACTTGGCAAGACTGTATACATAAAAAGGCAAGAGAACAATTTTGTATGAACCTTCAAAAACTGAATTATTTTACCCGTAATAGACAACTCAGGCTGACGACCATTCTAGACTGAACTGCCATACATAACCTTAAATGAAAGGAGCAATCTTTAGACAAAAATTAATATAAATTAGTACTGATTTCTTCATGGATGGATTTGCAGTAGGATAGAAGATGTGTAAGAGAAGGGTATAAATACATTGAATTGCAGAGAGAATGAAATTTAGAATATATGAATCTAATGAAAAAACGTACTTGCAATGAACCCAAAAATGAACCCTAAGACTTTTCATTACTATAAAAATCAGCCATCAATTTCCTTAAAGATCTTCAGTATAATTGAGATGCTAGAAATGGGATAAAATTCAAATCCTATTTAGCTTTAGACTCTTAGCAAAAAATTACAACTATGTTACTACTTTCACTGATTCTTTCTGCAGTATAACCAGTTAACAGGAAATAGTCTGAAGAGAAATAGTGTGATTAACATGCTTTCTGTATTTAAAAAAAACCATTTTTGTTCAATTTGATCGGGGGGAAAAAAATCACTTTTTTTTTCCAATGAAGAAAATTTGAAGTGTATGTACATAGATTGTAGGATGCTTGGTCTTGCCTTCAATTGTAAAAAGGTTGAGGAAATGCATGAAGACCCTCAATTTCATTCTACAACTATCTTTCATGCGAACATACAATTTTTTCCAACTTTAATTAAATTTCCCAAAGATACCCAGAGGGATTCTTTCCATGGGCATTTTCAGTTCTACTGTAGAGGCATAAAGAGTAATCCAAGAGGCTGCAGCAAACTGATAAAAAAAATGTACAACAGAAAAATAGAAGTACTTATGACTCATAAACTAATCAACATCACCAAAATAAATATGAATGATGGTAAAGAGAAATACACTCTTAGAGGCATTATTTTTTGACAAGCAGCCAGGCAGAAAATATAAATTCAACTTGTTAAGCATTCAATACCTTTAATTATTTATTTCCCAAATAAAAGCACATCTAGTAAGCATTAATTTCTTTCCTCGAAAGAACTCTGGGTGACTAACAATGACAACATAATTTAATATTTATTGTATTAGATTTTAAAATGTCACAGCAGTCAAAAACCAGATAATGTAGCTACTAAAGTTGGTATGCCAGATTGCAGAATGGAAAGAGTAGCCTACAAATGCATCATCTGATAATATTTCTGGTTTGGGTTCTTGTGTTGGGGCATGTCCTCAATCAGAAAACATCTTTCAAAAGCTAGAAGATGAGCACTGTTTAAAATTTAAAAGCACTGTTACAGCGAAAGAAAAACCCTTTAAGTCTCCTTCAGTCTGAGCAGAAAAAACAACAGGCTTAGTATAAGGCAATGTGCTTATCAATGACTTTTGTTTGCAGACTGCAAACATCCAGATTATACCCAGAAAAAAAAAAAAGCAAAAGGATGGAAACCAACTATCTCCCCCTGCACAGACAACTCACACTTAACGCAAAGCAAGCTCCTAAACATACTGGAAGTACATACACCGCCCAGAGCCCCTCCCTGAGGGAGATGGACGGTCTAGAAACATAGAATATAAATAAATAAATAAAAATAAAATTAGATTTATTGATGGTATTTTAAGACTCCAAGGATATCAACCATTTTACAAAACTAGAGTCCACTTCCCAATTTCTCCTTATAGAAAGAACCACTGGTTTAACAATTGGCTCATAACATTTTTTTGTCCCCAGAAATATAGAAATAGAGATGCTGAAATGAGAGTTATTTCAAGACATGTTTAACACAGGAGTGTGTTACCTTCGCAGGGACATTTTTTTAGCACCAGAAGTTGCTTTGTGAAATGTGCTGTTGGTTTTTTTTAAGATGTAACATAAGGGAGAGTAGGCCTAACCAGGAGCAAGAATAAGAAGGCAAAGCAGAGAAAAAGGTTTACTAAATATATGTAACCAACAAGTAAAGAGATGAAGAAATATTGATCAGGAATGAATGGCATGCCACTGAGCCTCTGAAGCTCACACATCAAAAAAGTACAAGATGTTAAATGTTACATTTATTTGATTATTATTTTTTCTTTGTTGTCATATGAAGTGAGTTGTCATATAAATACTGTCATATGAATACTGAGGAAGTCGCCATAAGTTGTTGATATTTGACAACATGTATTAAATAAGGAAGAGATGAAATAGTAGAGAATGGATACAAAAATGGATATCTGTCAATCAGCTGCCTTTCAGGGAAAGCAACAGATGTGGATAGCAGAAACAGAGGAAGAATTACTATGAGAAGGAAAATAAAGGTGAAATTTAAAAAAAAAGAAAAAAAAGGAAATACAGCTGAAACTAGTTTGTATCAAGACTATTCCATTGTACTTCTCTTTAAATTTCTCTCTTTGCAAACCATCCTTCTTTCCATTATATCTAAACACAGCTTTCTGTGCTGGCTTTTGCTCTTTAAATGTCTTTTTTGTGATACTCCAGCTTTCTCAGTCTTCCTCTTTCACATAGTCCATTTACCGTATTTTTCAGAGTATAAGACACACTTTTTCCACCCCCAAAAGTGGGTGGAAATGTCTGTGCGTCTTACACAGCGAATGTTGCCAAAGCCCTGCACCCACCGCCCCCCACCCTTCGGCCTCTGCC
>JANHFL010001328.1:171629-192420 GCA_032468155.1 Oxyrhabdium leporinum
AGAGAGAGAGAGAGAGAGAGAGAGAGAGAGAGAGAGAGAGAGAGAGAGAGAGAGAGAGAGAGAGAGAGGGAGGGAGGGAGGAATCAGGAGGAGGAGGAAAAGGCAAAACAGAGCAATGCAGCTCCGAGCAATTCAACAGCAATGTTGTACTGTAGGAAAGAGAGTAGAGGGGTGAAAGAGAGAATTTATACTTTACCATCCCCTGGAATTATGCGCAGAGTAACCATATTTCCTGCTTCTTTAATTAGGTTGACGATGTCCGAATGTGATTTGTTGGTGATGGAGCATCCATTGACAGCCAATATCCGGTCCCCGACTTTCAGCTTCCCGCACCGGTCTGCTGGGCTCCCCTCAATAATCCGACCTATTTTGTGAGGCATGGCCACACATGCATTGCCTGCTTTTGAATTGATTTTTTGTTTTTGCGCGTGTGCATTTTTTTTAAACAAATTGTTTAAATACGTTGGGAACATGGCGAGAGGGGGAAAGGAGAAAAAGGGTTGAAAAGGGAAAGAGAAGGTTAAGGGTTAATTAATTAATGCATCAAGCAAACGTTATTAAAGGAGAGCTTTGCTGCCAGTGTTCAAAACATTGGCAATTGACTCTGTGAGTACAAATATTAGAATGTGCTAATCAGCGCTCCCTATGCTTCTTGTAGTGCTTCTCTTCTGCACATAAGGCTCTTCTTGTTACATCACATGGTATGTTTGAATGGGTTGCCACTGTGCTCAGCAGCCCTCAGAATAAAATCTCAGAGGATTCTACTTGTAAATTTGAAATTGTTGAATGGCAACCCAAGCCTCTTTGATTTGCCTTGAACCCAACTTTGTCTCTTTTTTTTTATCTTAGCCAATGATGCTTAAAAACTCTGCCAATGTTTTGTTCTTTCTCCGTTTTGAAAGACAATCAATATATTGCCTACCAAGGAATGAGTTTTCTCTTAATTCAAACTCAGAAGGATAGATTCTACAAAAAATAACTTCAGCAAGGATAAAAGCAGTAGGGAGTTAGGAGTTTCTACTACAATGGATAAAGGAACTAGTTGAGGCCAGGAACAAAGCCACTAAAGATGGACCAAGGGGGAATATAGAGCTTTCCAAAAATGATTACTTTCAACACAATTTAATATAAACCGTCAACAAAATAAGTGGGAAATCTTAAATATACCCCAAATATCTCAACAATTTAAATACAGGTAAGTTGTCAACCCCTATTTCTATGGCTAATAGTTTTAGATATGCGTGTTAAGTATGGAAGATTAAATGATGACAGTAAGGGACAAGGAAAAATGTGTTTACAGTAAGTACCTTTTTCCTAATCAAGTCTACGAAATGTTTCTAGTAACAAAAACTTCAGTCAGTGTAGGTAATGATGAGGAAGAAGGGAAATTATTGTTCATTTTATTTTTATTTTATTTTATATTTATTTATATCATGCCTTTACTAATTTTACATCAGTCTTTGGAGAGCAACAGGCTTGTTGGCCTTGATCTATACCTGTAACTCTCATTATTGGGTTTGATCCATCCTAAATTTGTATATATATTCCATACTTCAGAAAGCTAGATTGAACTCTTTCCTATTGTATAATGTAAAATGACTTGTATAATGATTTTCTACCTTACTGCTATTTTAAAACAACATTTAGAAGTTATGAAAATGTTCTATCTTTAATAAAAAGGAGTTATTTTATGCACCAATTTAATGGATTACATAATCTAACTTGCAATGGTGGTTAGGTTAGCTATACCAGGCTATTCCTCAGTTAAAGCTGTACCTATTTTTTAATATGATCACTGAGTAACAGAATTACTTATATCCATATATCTGTATTTTCATTTTTTGTTTACAGAATATAGAAAACCAATGATTTTTTTTTATTTATCAAATAAGGAACTTTTAATGGCTTTGCTTCATTCCAAATTATTGATTACTGTGTATTGACTTCTTCATATTTTTATATCTTTTACAATCAATCTAAACCATTACTGCTACTGCTTACTCTACTCTTCTTTGGACATTTTATTTTACTGGCGTTCTAACTTGGCTTCACATTTCTATCTCAATTTGCCAATTTTGTTTCCACAAAAATTCAGCTCTGGAATTGCAATGTAGACTAACATCAAATATGATTGTACCCTTACCTAACTTGGCTTTATCAATATTTCCTGCCCACATCTCGGTGTGTTTCTTTAGAACTGTATACATAATTGTGCTTTGAAGCAGCTACTTTGCATGGGGCCATAATGATTATGGAAGCCTCATTTGTGTGTGAATGAAGATTTTATCAAGCCATCCAAATATAATATGCTTGTACTGTATTTGTATTAGTAATTTTAGAAATATGTCTGTGTTGTGATAACATGAAAAAAATCATAATGAAGGATGAGTTAAATGATCAGCCATATACTATCCAAAGTCCATTATAACTCATAGAATGGATTGTTTTCATAACAGAGAGCAGTAATCATGGCTTATTCTTAAATATAACCACCATACAATAAAATATTTCTTGGTTAATTTCTAAAAATTTAGGAATGAACACACCTAATCCACAGGTCTGTAGAAAAGAGAGTTTTGGCCTAGTCTGACCCACTTTTGTTGACCACCTATATAAAACTATAAAGCCTCCTATAGCTACAGGGCAAGCACTGTATAGCCAAGGACAAGGATTTCATGCAGAATACGGGAGCAGAGGAGAAGGGAGGGATTAACTTGAAGTCAAGACATAAATTTGCTTTCACATGGCCTTGTATGTCTAGCTTTCAAGAAACTTTCAGAAATGAACATTAATCACTGGTGTTCCAACCAAACTGGAAAAGTAAACATTTAATTACCCTTATTTAACAGACCACCCTATCCCTTCAATAAATCTTGCAATAAAATTCTCTGAGCTTGGAACGTACATTTTTACCATTTTAGGGTTGCCTTCTATACTTACAAGTTTGTATTAAATGGGTGGTAAATGAGTGATTTCGGATTATATTTGCCGCATTATTTTATCTGTCATTATGATTTTTAATAGGCGTTTACTAGGTCTACTTAGGCTTTTTTAAGATTGAATAACTATCTCAACGTGATTCCAAGTGCTTTTTTAAAAAAAATTCCAATGAATGCAAAAGAACCATATGAATTCCTCAAGAGTGGAAAATAAGTTTGAAAACTCCTCTGTTAACTAGCACCTGTATAGGCTGACAGATGAAAATTGGAAGATGAATCTTTGTTTGTTGCTTAAGCAATAAATATATAAACAGGCCTCTCAGTCAAGAGGTGAAACCCCATCTCTAATACATTTAGATTGATTTGGATATCAGCACTTCTAGCTAGGTTCAGGGTTAAATCCAGATTAAAAAGCTCTAGAGATAAGAAGCTTCCATCGTAATTTAAAATTTTTTTATTCTGCAGGAATGTCTTAGACTATCTAAGCCTCTCAGTTCCATTCCTGTGCCAAGAGAAATATAAACGGAATAGCGATTCACCATTGATTTAGGCTTCAGTTAATTTAAAATGCATTAAATGTAATGGTGGGAGAATTGAAATAAGAGGGTGTAGGTGCTTGATCTGCAAGGATCACCTGGAAGGTCAAGCCTTACCTAGAAGGTAAATGGGAAAACACTCACAGGCAAAGAGAGGTTACCTAAGAGAGGTTTTTCTCATGAATGGTGCCATATTTAAAAAGTGAATCAAAAGGAATGCCATGCCAATTACATAATCCACATTGCTAGCACATATGCTTCCTTTATAGTATCTTTTTAAAAATTCCTAATCTGTTTATCTCAAGAAAAGCCATATGCTACGGAGGGTTCTTACTTTAAGCATAGGATTGCACTCCCTGTTGTCTTTCTCCCCCCCCCCTCCTGCTGCCATTATTTCTAGAATCCTAATTTCAAAATTGTCTCTTTTAGAAAGAAAACAAAGTCAGCACAAAACAAAAATTGTAATTCAGCTTTGAACAAGACCTGGGAGGCAAACATTTCCCAAAGCTTGACTTTCCAATTAGGCACATTATTGAAATACAAAGGGGCACATTTGTGAAATTTAATTACTGTTTTGTAATTTGTAATTACTATTGCCACTGTACTCTAGCGCAGGGCTGTCAAACTCGAGTGGTCACGGCATTATCATCATGACTTTTTTCCCCCGTCACTAAACTGGCCGTGGGTATGGCCAGCGTGTGATGCATCCGGCCCGTGGGCCACGACTTTAACAGCCCTGCTCTAGTGTAACAATTTAGGTTCTGTTATTAACCTATGGCTGCTGTCTTTTCCCTTTCTCTGACTCTGACTTGTGTCATTGGTGAAGGCTTACTACAACAAACACTACAGATGCATTAAGGATAACCCTCCCAGGCAAAAGCATAACTGTGCTTTTGAAGATAAAGTATTGGTAGGAGTCCCATAAACCCCGTCCCAAAATCTAAATTTTAGAAGCATATTCTGTACTTACCAAAAGTTGTTCCAGCTTCTGGACGACTAACCGAAGACACAATGACAAATCCAAAACCTTCATTCTCTCCACGCCGTATTTCTACATCATAGGGCTGGACCACAGTGCTAACTACGCCACTGCCTCCGCCCCCACCACTACCAATTCCACTGGTGCTGCCACTGCCCGAACTGACAGTGTTGAGTGAGTTTTGACTCCCCTGTGGAGTGCGTTTCTCCTCGGTCAAAGAAGCTGGTTGGTTGCTGCTGTGATGAGAAGAAGCTGGAGAGGGAACCTCATTCTCTGCTTTGGGGACTGTTTGAGAAAGATGCAATCCCGGATTAACAGTTTTTCAGCAATGTCAAGTTTTTAGGAGTATTAGAGAAAAATATGAAGCTGATACATTAGGTTTCTGCTTTCTATCAACTGATTATAATGGGCAACAATTAAGGAAGATGTAAGACAAAGTATCTTGAGGGACTCAAGAGGTGGGAGAAATCTTCTATTGGGACAATTTTTAGGGAAAATCTTTTTCTACACGTTTCTATATTCCAAAGTTCATCTGAGGCTTCCATTTTATAGATCTCTATTCTATAGTGGTATCCAACTGAGGGGGCACTAACACTGGAGAATAAGTTTTTGGTTAATGATATTCAAAGATTAAGAATAGCATTCAAATCAAAGATCAACGATTTAGTGTGCCAAATTATTTTTTTTCTATCATAGAATTTAATACAGTTTGAGAAAAAGTTGTATTACTCTTTGGAATGTGTACAATAATTCATTCTTTCTCTTTTATACTACATTTTATGTGTGTCCCATTTGTTTTTCATATTTTGAGGAGTAGCCCTAAGTAACGATAGCAAAGAAGATACACATAATACAAGCTTCAATTAAGGAAAGGCATTCTCAGCCCTTCCACTAAAAATATGCTTCAGAGAGCCATACTGAAGGCTGGAACTCTGGAATATCTGGAGGTCATCTGCTTGCATAGTTTGCCTTCTACCATAAGGTACCATCAAATCTTACTTAGGTTAATTTAACCTCTGACACACACACACACAGAGACACATGTTTTATGCTGGAAATTGAGAATAAATGGCAGGGCTATGACTATCACATTCACATCAGTATAATTTTAGAAGCATCTGCTGTAAACAGATAGTTGAACTAAATGAATTTGGTCAAATCTAAGAAGGCAACTTTTATAGGAGAATATTCAGCATGAATCCTGATCACTTCGGTAATTTTGCTGGTTACATTCAATACCTTTACAGTAAATTTTCTTTGAATTATTGTATTTTTACACAATGATGTATGATGATGTTACCTAGTTTGGATAATGAAACGTCTGCAAGAAAACAACCGAGCTCAGAGAGCACCGAAGTCCCCTTATTGTATGTTTTTTCTCCAAGTACAATACACTATTCTTCCAAGTATAGAATAGAAATAAAACACCCACACAGTCACATTGAAGCCTACCTGTGTATACCACTTTGCGTCTGATAGTTAAATTGACATGGCCTTGCTTTGCAGCTTGTTGCATAAGTTGGACTACAAGCTGGTGTGATTTTCCAACTACTGGTGTTCCATCCACGCAAATCAATTCATCTCCAGATCTCAGGCGACCATCAGCATCTGCAGCACCCAATGGCACAATATGACCAATGTAAATCTGTGAAAAGGAAGTGAACGTATATGAGAAGAGCTGTCACTTGATCAAGAAACAAATCAGGATTGCCTACACTCCAAACACCTTTGAAAAACTGCTCCAAATCAGAACTCTTATTCTAATGGATTCACACCCCAAATATCCAAAAACACTGATCTGATTACCTAGATCAGAGGTGTCAAACTCAAGACCCGGGGGGCCTGGATCTGGCCCGTGGGATGCTTATATCTGGCCCGCAGGGCTGTCCTGGAAACAGTGGACTGGCCCGTGGGGGCTCTGCCAGCGAAAATGGAGCTTGCAACGGCCATGTGTGGCCCACCCGAGCTCTGTTTTCGCTGGCAGAGAGTTGCAAGGACTGAAGGAGACCATTGCGGGGGTTGACAATCACAGCTGAAAATGGAGCTCGGGAGCCCGTTTTTGCTGGCAGAGCACTCAGGCCACCACAGGCATCCCCCGACACGAGTAACATTATACTGGCGAAGCCCACCCTGCTCACGCCCACCCCGGCATCAAACATAACCCTGATGCGGCCCTCCGTGAAATCGAGTTTGACACCCCTGATCTAGATCTAACCTGGATTTAACATCTGTGAAGCATATTCACAAAAAGGATAATGAAACAGATTATAGTAACCAGTTGATTCCACAGGGGAAAAAATACTACTTTTCTATTTCAAACAACAAGCAGGATTGATTAATTATTTTTGGTACAGTTTCAATAAAAAAAACAACAACCATTTTCAGTTGGTATTTTATATTACAGAAATTTCCTTCTTTAGGGAATTGAGCTCAAGATACAGAATTTCACCACAAACTCACTTTTAGTTCTTGTAGATTTCTCTTAAATGAGACTGTATATGCAGCTTAGAAGTCTTACCTTTCACTTGATTCAAATCAACAACAGACTAAAATTGATAACATCTGTTCAATGTTTAGCTCAGTAACTATTGTACAACTCCTTCAGTGCTACTAAGCCAGTTGCTGGTGGAAACTGCCCACTCATATCTGAGCTGGACCGAAGTAGGACCATAGCTATTCAGAATATGGCTGGTCACATTGTTCTCAATTGGTTTGGGGTTTTTTTTGTTAGCACAATCAAGTGCCATATCCAAGAGACAGTCAAAGGCTGTGCTAGCAATATACATGAGATAAACAGGGCTATATTTTGCTGAAGATGATCCTAAAAATTAAGAAGATATGAAAAATAAAAAAGCTTATTTTGGATACTTACTGGTTCCCCAGGCTCATTTCCACCAAGAATCCTAAACCCAAAACCAGTTTCTTTCCTCCAGAGAAATATATCCTGTTCTTGATAATCTGGAACTGTAAGGAAGTAGAAGGAATTCATGATTTATAATTAGCTGAATATGTGTTTTTTGGTCCGAGTACATTGAAGAAGGGATTACAAAACACAGATATACAATGGCATTGCCCTGTATTTAGGGGCAAGACAGCAATTTGATTTGCAAGGAATGACATCCATTTTCTACAACGAAGGAGATGTAGTTTACAAAATGCATCCTTTGTTATTTATACTATTTTAAAATTGCACAGCTTCTAAGGCCTTCTGGGAGATCTTCTCATGGTCTAATTAAATTAAATATACCATAATGCCATTTGATCTTGAGAGGATGTAAATATGATACCCATCTTCAAAACCTTACAAAACAAGCCAATGACTTTGATCCAGATTTAATCAGGCTTAGAGTATACCAGTAGTTTCATTGGAACTATTGTAAATTTGAGTTTTGGTTTAGATCCAAACTTGTATTTTTTTAATTTTACTTACGTCTTATATTTATAAACCTGTCACATGAATTTTGAAAGTTAATATCAGAAAGTAACACATTTGTCTATTTTGGACTTAAAGCACAAGTAGGACAAAGCAACCAAAGCATTTTCTCTCTGGAACAGTTGTTTATATGGTTGCCAATCATTGCTTGAGAGTTTTCAAAAAGAGGAATAACATTCAGCATATATCATACTTCCAAGATACATGTGCCAGAGCTTCCGGGGATGCTGGCCCATAGTCCAGTGCATCCGGTCTTCACCAGTCAAATGGATTGCAGAACCAATATAATCCACTTCTTCTCATACTTGGTAAAAGAGATTTTTGAGGAATCCATTTTTATGACATTGCCTTTCTGGTTCAATGTAAAACTACCCATTCAAGATTTGCTTATGTATGTATGTGCAATTGTAATCCATGCCATAATCAATGCACTATATGCATCTAAAACAAACTTCTTTCAAATCTAAAAGATGTTAATGTATTCTCTGTCAAGTCTCTGTCAATATTTAAAACTGGATGGGATTTGAACAGAGATACAACCAGAAATATATCAAATATACAAACCACTAATTTATATGCGAAAGAAAATTGCATATATAAGGAGAAAACACAATATCAACTTGGAAAATATATTATTATGGATGAACAATTTCAGCAAACTCTGGAATCCATGAATTTAGATTCCCTATTTTTGCAATAATTCAAAACTATCTGCTATAGACAGCCTTTCATATGGTCAGGGTATTTTATTTTTCAGTTCTCAGTAAGCCTAAAGCATAGTTTTTATTTCAGATGCCAACTGACTGCCAATTAAGTATTTGCTCTTTGCCGCATTATCAGAATTTGTCGATGCTAGCGCCAGTTATAAATCCCTGATCCTTTTTGGAAATAATGAGTAGTTTTTTTGTCATTAGGCAAATGAGATCCTGTTAGAGAGTATAACTCCATTAGTAGTATAGTACTGTTGATTTTCTTTTCAAAAGAGAGATGAGGAATGGAAAACAAATCAGGAGAAATATTTTTTGTAATAATTAACATTTGCAAGCCTTTAAAAAAAAAATGCTAGCATTAATTCAGTTGACAGTACTATAAATGGCTGGAGCTACCGGACACAATCCTTGCAAAATATCTGTTACATTGACATCTCTTCTATACATCCAGATTTATATAAGCAGTACTCCCCCAGGAGAGATCTCTATTTATTCACTGATCAGACCCAGGTTCAGCACTGAAAGAAGATTAAGTGCACAAAGACTAATGTGCATCAGCCCTCTTGTTAATGGTTGCCGCTTCAATGTCACATTGCAAGCATAATCAATGCAAAAGTCATTTTAGAACTGAACATTTCTAGGGTGCCCCGGCCCTAATAACACATTGCCTGCTTGTAGTGACTTTTCCCTTTCTGGCTGTTGTTCCAGTTTGGGAATTGTTTTCTTTCTTCAGCTTTTCCTCTTCTCATCAGCTAAATAAATATGATTCTGTCACGATGCTTCACTGAAATTTGGCTATGAAAACGATTCAAAACGAAGGCAATGTTTTTTGTTCATTTTGAACTGGCTAGCACTATTACTCTCTCACTCTCTCTCTCTGATTCTTCCCCTGTTGTTCCCAGAAATGGCAAAGGGTGGCATGTGTATGCATTGCAGAGATTTGCAGCAACCTGAAACATTGGCAAGGCTCAGTAACATGATGCAGCAGTACTAGTAGTAAGTAACAAAATGAATGTATTGAGTAAATGGAATATTAGGTATTCAGGGTGAAGTTTGCTTAGTGTTGACTTACAACACAGTCTATGATCTGTGATGGCAGATGGCAACCAGGCACAGTAAATTAGGCATAAATCTTATTTTGTCATTTGTGCAAGAAGGGAAATTTATTTTCCTGAATTCTATTCCTGTACTTTAAAATGTACAATGATTCAATTTCTGAAACTTTTCAGGGGATAATATTGTTGCACTAACATGATCAGAATATATAAAATACAGTATTCCACAGGCAAATTTAATCTTTTAAGACACTGATTGTATACGCTAAATATTACAAAAGTCAGAAAAACTAAGTGTACTAATGTATCAGTCAAGTACCAACAATTACTTTTAAATGCATCAAAACGGAAAGCTTCGTATGCAGTTAAGAAATGATGTTTTAAAATTGAAATATTTGAGCGGAGGGAACTAATCCTCACTATTTCTATGAATAGTGAGTTCCAAGATATTTTGATTTTTTTTTCTTTGAAAACTTCCTTTGGCTTTTGAAAATTCAGTGCCAAAGAGTCATCCAGATACAGAAATGATCCCAGAGCAAAAGAACAAGTAAAACCAAGTCCCTATCCTTTCATGGAAGTGTTGAAAGGAAGCCAATGGCATCCAATCAGCTTAAATAAAATGAATTCTGGATTCTGTTTGTTGTAGGTAACATTAAATCAAGCATTTTGCTTTGTTCTTCACTATGGAGAATGAGTGAGAGTTTAAGTATTAAATTAGTGCGTCAACTAAATAGTTGGAATATAAAAAAGCACATATGCTGTACATTGGTTTGTCTTCTGTTTTACATCAATTGATTTCTGTCTATATTTTCCATGTCCTATCATCTTAACCTACCAGTGTTTATCACAATAAAGTGTCTCTGAAGCCTGCGTGCATTAGTGCACTGAGCTACAGCTCAACAATTTTCTAAGTATAATGACAGAATAGTGAGATGATAGGGTTGGTCAATACTTATCTACCTGAAGGTTATTATCTTACAGCAACTCAATTTAAATGCAAGTCAAATTGCATTAAAAAAAAAAAATCTGTGAACTTTGCCACTAACTCAAGCTGAAGGCCAACTGTATTCTAAACTAATTGGGCTTGGTGGCCGCCTCTAGTTCACAAAAGCTAAAGGTTTCTTCCAGTTAGGTCTAGGTGAAACATGTTAAGAGCTAGCCTGATATATGCAAAACAGCTTCTGCAGAACATTTCAGCAGCACTTTCTCACCTATTTTAACCTGTGAACTTTATAATGCTTTCATCCCACACTAAAGCTTCCCCTGTTCTTCTATTTTCTCAAACGAAAATATGTTCTACCTGTGTTACTTGCAGCTCTTGCACAGTTTAGTTAGAAAACATTAATGAGAATAATGCTGCTTCCACCCCACCCCCCCACCCCCCAAGAGAGTTATTTTAAAATAGTAAAAGTAGCACGCTGGCAAATAAAGTAAGTTGCTTTAGCCTATCTATAGCGACCGTTCACGGAAACTTATTCCTGAAAAATGTGACTTACTATAAGGAAGATGACATTTTCAAGGTTAAGAAGTTTGTTTGCTCTGGTATATTATTTCAGAGTTAGTCACTTATTCCATTTATATTAATGATTCCTTTATTGATTTTTATGCACTCATAATTCCACGCAATTATTGTTACCTCACTGATGTTATGAATTTTAATTCCGATGGCCTCTGGACAGAGCGTTAATAATGGTTTGGGTTTGAAACAATCCAATCAAATATAAAATCTAGTACGTTTGACCGCTTACAATTCAGCAAACACTTGTCAATGGTCTCAATACATCCTTATTTTTATTACGGTTGACACTGTCTAGCAGTGAATCTCCTTTGAAGGGACAGAAGATAGTAATAAGATAATGGCATCATGAACTACAAACACACATGTGCACAACATAACCAAAAGTGAATCAAAACTCATTTTACAGCCTTTTGCATCAATTGATCCAAGTACATGGCTAACCTTAGCATCTGACTGAGTGGTGAGCTAAACAAAATCTTATTCTAAGTCCCTTCTGATATAGTTTCCATATCTTTGGGAGGCCATTTCATTGGTTATAGTGCTAGCTAGAGGTGGCAATGGAGTCACACGGCTGGTAATCTGGAAGTTGTCATCAAACATGAAATCTCAACATTATCTGATATTTCCCCTGATACAATGATAGAAACTGACCAAGTGGAATCGGTTAGAAACAAGCCACATGGACAAAACAAAATGTGAAGGGGATTCCAAATTAAAAATGTTATTGCCTGTTTTTTCCTCCCATTAATGTTTATTTTGAAAACAATGTTTGAAGACTGATGAGCACACTTAAATGCTGATCAGTTTAATTATAATTTCAAATTAAAGGACATTTTAAAGGACTGATTAAAATTTGATTCTGCCTTCAGTTTCCCATGATGTAAGGATCAATTTTCACACCAGTGGCTTATCCATACTGACTCATTATTGCAGTCTCTCAATGATTTCATGCAAAAGTTATAAAAAGAGTTCTTAACATGGGATGAGAAGGAATGATAACAGGTGGCTACAGGTAAACCTTTTTTTAAACAGAGCAGTGCTTCAGCTAGAATATTTTTTTCATTATGTTGGTTGACAGTTACACATTAAGAAAAGCATTAGTGACTCTTAGTACATTTCATGCTTCATGCCAAAATCTCCAACCAACCCAGCCACATGAACAAACCCCCAAATCACAAACACTACTACATGATGGACAGCAAGACAAGATATAAAATTCTCAACTCATTCTTACATTCTCCAAAACTCGTGGAATTGATTTCTCTTTCTCTTTCACCCTTGCTCAGTCCAGTCGTAGGCGAAGGTGACATAGCTGTGAATATTAATTTTAACATTTTGCAAATCTTAATGAAATCCATTCTTTTTTGGTTGGTTTAGTTCAATTTTGCATCTGTTTTTATATCTATCATGACACCCCCGAAGTTACAGCTCCCAAGAATTACAACAGACCCATTAATTTTAATAGATCCATGTAGAGCTGGAAAATTTTGAAATTGGAATAATTGGATCAAAATGTAAGATACAAACATCTTCTAACTAGGTTTTAGAAAAAAAGTAGCAAGAAGCATTTCTTGCTTTTGACAACATGAATTTCTACAGGGTTAGAAAACAAAATCTAAAGCAAATTACATTTAATGATTTTCAACAAAATATTGATTTATTGCACCCTTTTAAAATGAGAGGTAGCCACAACCAGGAGGAAGTTGAATAAAACCTTGCCTTGCATTGTTTTACAATTCCTACCGCAATAAAACATTTTTGCAACTTTTTTATTATAATGAATACTCATTACCGGTACATGAAGTAATTCTACCAGCATAGATTTTGATATTAATATCAAACATGTAGGCCCAGCTGATACAGACACAAGTTTTCCAAATTGTAAACAAAGCTGTGGTGACATCAATTATATAAACTCCTATGAGAAATTTCAATTAATCTGAAAACCACTGACCACTTCAAGGACCTATGATCATACTATTGAGTGCTAGTCTAATAACAGAGAGATTCAGATCCTTACACACTCAATGTGTAATCCTCAGTAGAACTACATCTACATAGAGGGAAGTATACAGTTGGGTACTCCAAGGTTCTGTCTTATGCCCAGTACTCTTCAATTATCTTCATCAATGATTAAGATGAGGGAATAGAAGAGGAACATCTAATTTGCGGACAACACCAAGCTGGCACAAATAGCCAACACTCCGGAAGATAGGCTTAAGATACAGAAGGATCTTGACAGACTTGAACCTTGGGCGCTATCTAACAAAATGAAATTCACTGGTGAAAAAAATAAGGTTCTACATCTAGGCAAGAAAAACCAAACGCACAGGTATAGTATAGGTAAGATCTGGCTCAATAGTAGCAAATGTGAGGGGAATCTTGGAGTCCTATGGACAATCAAATATGATCCAGCAGTGTGCTGCAGCTGCCAAAAAAGCCAACACAGTTCTAGGCTGCATTAACAGAGGGATAGAATCAAGATCACATGAAGTATTGATACCACTTTATAATGTCTTGGTAAGATCACACTTGGAATACTGTTGGGCACTGCAATACACCATTCTATCCAAAGTTTTGAATAAAAAAGTCTGGATTCGAAATGAATGTGAAAATGAACTCTTTCTGCAGTTTTATCTCTATGTTTGTAGCAGGACAGGATCCTCCACCAAGTAAAGACTACTGCCCATGCCTTTAAAGCCTACCAAGCTACACAGTTCAAATTCTGGGGCAAAATTTGACCTTTTTTTTGACAGCTTAAAAGTATTTCCTCTTGGAGAAATAAAGCATCTATTTTGCTCAATTTCAAACCTTTATTTCATGTGTGTGTGTGTGTGTGTGTGTGTGTGTGTGTGTGTGTGTGTACACATACACCCTCAAATGTTGCCTTTGACCGTTCTAGTTACATTGCCACATGAATGGCTGTACTACTTAGAAGCTGGGCACTTTTACAAATAGGGTAACACTAACTCTAGGATTTTCAAATAGGATACAGGCAGTCTTTGACTTAAAACAATCCATTTAGTAACCATTCAAAGTTGACCTAAAAAAGTGACCTTTGACCAGTCTTCACACTTATCAAGTGTGCAAGGAGTCACAGCATCTCCACACAGTCATGTGATCAAAATCAGGTGCTTGGCAACCAGCATGTATTTACAATGGTGGTGGTGTCTCAGAGTCATGTGATCACTGTTTGTGACCTTTCCAGCCAGCTTCGCTTAATAACCAACATGATTCAGTTGACAAGTGATTTGCTCATCAACCGTGTCCCGTCCCCCCCTCCAAAAAAAAAAAGGTCCCAAAATTGGGAATCGTTGGTTATTAAGCAAAGTCACTTAGGCTCAGCAATGGAAATTCTAGCCTCAATTACAGTTGTAAATCGAGGACTAGCTGTATGCTTAAATGTGGTTGCTTGTTTCCTAGCCATGCAAGGATAAGCACATCAAACCTTCCACAGAAGCCCACACTTTGTTTTAAAGCTGCTTCATCAAAAATGTCTTATTTCTCTTGCTCTCACATTTTTCAAACTTATCTAATTATGGATTAAGGAACTGCTTCATGTGCTTTTCTGTTCATCTGATTTACAAGCCGCACATCTAGCGTGTGACTGCAAATAAAATCCAAATATTAAAAAAATATAAGAATGCAATAGTTGTTAAAGCTCTAAAAAAAGGTTTACCCTCTTCTGCATTGTTTTAATTAATGCTTGCTTAAGCCTTTCAAAGGGGTTCATTAACACATCTGCAATTCAGATTAATTCATTTTGCCACTGCTGCTTTGACAGATGGCCCCTACATAGGATATGGCAGCTTTGTAAAGCATGCAGGCAGCACAATAACACATTGCAGCAATCCTCAAGGAAATTTTAGACTAAGACACCAAAACAAAGAGGAAGGAGGGGGGGAAAGCAACTTCTGCTAAATCTATGTTTTTAAGAAATAGGTTGCCTATTTGGATTCAGGATTTGCTGAATAGGTAAAGGACGGTTCTTGAAAATAATGCTATTCTAAATATTAGTTCTTGTCAGTTTTATTCTGTATTATCTCTATGTCTGTCTGTCCGTCTGTCCGTCTGTCCATCCATCCATCCATCCATCCATCCATCCATCCATCCATCCATGAGTAATTATTGCCTTTCAAACAAATCTATCTCTATCTCTATCCATCCATCTATCCATGAGGAATTCTTGCCTTTCAAACAAATCTCTATCTCTATCTCTATCCATCCATCCACCCACCCACCCATCCACATGGAATGCGTTGGCAATTGCCTGTTATGTATACAGGGACAACTGAACTCATATGCATATAAGAGTAAGAAAGCAAACAATATATTAATTGTGGGCCACTCCTTAGATATCATGGGGTAAGTAACTTGTTTTCATACAAGAGAAAAGTAGCTGGTTTGTCTGCTAAGATTGAGCTCCATTATAGTTTTGGATCTGTCTAGTGACATAATGTTGATAATAATAACTATATACTTGAAATTGACCCAAGATTGCTGACCATATAACGGTGATTTAGACATTAATAATATAAAACCCATCTTAGTGGTCTCCCAAAAACCATTTGTATAAGCATACATATGTTAATAAACATTCTAAAACATGCCATTTCCTGGAACAATACCATAAAAATTTTACCATACATTTTTTATTTTCAGCTGTCCGGAAATAATGGGGGTGTTTGCATTTGATCAATTTACACACTCTACAGTTCACAAGTGGACTGCTATTGATATCTGCAGGTTGGTTATTCAGTGTTCTGAGTCATCCTAAATTACATTCAATTGTACTTTTGCTTGCTTCTGACTGGCAATTACTTTTGCTTGCTTCTGACTGGCACAGAAACCATCCCTTAGTCTTATGGAAAGCATACTGAAACATATCCTGCTATTTTGACTGACTGATTGATTAATTGACTGACTGTAAACACAGTTTATATTGTAAATTATGTATCTATGGATTTATATGAAACTGTAATTGCTTTGAATATATCTGGATATACTTTTCAAACCACTGGTGCTTCAGAAAATAGTATCACCACCATCTTCTAATATTATCACATAGTTGGTGGACCTGTCACATACATCTTGGATCTAAGATAGGATCCAAGCAAAACAGGTTCAAATTTCAAGGTAAGGAACTTTATTTAAAACACCCAAAAGAACATCTGGAATGTAAAGGCTATGTCAGAGTTGATCAATGGTGAACACTACTTTATTAAGAATTTCTAAGTAGAGATCAAAATTGCATGAACTGTAGAGTCTTTAAATTAGCAGAAGACTGGACTACATTCTTTGAGGTCCGTTTATATTTCATGATCCTATGACCTGAATCTTCTGCTAATTCTTATTTCTGTCACTTTATGTATTGTTTTAATCTGTATGTTTGATAATTTTATATTTGAGCACTTTTTCTAAAAAATATAGCCAAAAAATATAGCCAAAACATTTTGATTAAATACTTTAAAACAGGGCTGTCAAACTCGCGGCCCGCGGGCTGGATGTGTCACGTTGGCCCCGCCCCTGCCTGGTTTAGCGAAGGGGAAAAAAGTCCTGATACATCACCCGATGCCGCAGTGACGCTGCGAGTTTGACACCCCTGCTTTAAAATAAGCCACTTTTTAATATAAGTAGAGTAAGAGATGACTGAATTTCATTGGGGAGAAAAAGAAGGCATTGGGTTGCTAATGGTAGAAACTTTATGGTTGAAGGAATGGACACCAGCAAGAAAGTAAGAAGTACTGTTTTGGTTTGTTTTGCATTATTATTACTTATTAATATTTATTACTTGAGTATCCAAAGACATAGGCTGGAAACAGTCAATGTATTGATTCCAAATTTCTTGTGAAGCCATTTCAGTATTCTTGAGAACTCTACTTTTAACAGAAGATTTCTAGCCAAAGTATCAATTTCTGCAAGATTGTGGGGGACTTGATGCTCTGTTAGCTGTTGTTTTCTTGCATACATTTCATTAGCATCATCTGTGCTAATAGGAAGTGAAGTTAGCTCTCATTTTATAGTTTAGTGGCTTGTCCAATTAGTGGGAGTGGGAGTGGTCTTGATGGTTCCTTGATTTAACAGTTTTTACTGTTAGTTTGTTTAGGACACTCCTTGTTTGGAGTATTGTTTGCTTCTTGATTGTTGGGTCTAAGGTTAATCTTGGTGTTAATCTATGCTCATCTGAATGTTGATTGCTGGTTAGGTGGTGTTTTGGTCTTTTTGTTTCCTTTTTGGCATTTTCATTGTCTCTTGAATGGCATGTAGATGTTGTTTATGTCAATATGCCAGTTGATGGCCAATCTGTCTGAATGCCAGATTCCAGGGAATTCTTTATGGTTTTAGATTGGCTTGGTCTAAGATGCTCATAGTTCCCCAGTTAAAACTATGGTTAAGTCTGTCTCTGTGTTGTGAAATTAAGGAATCTTCATCATGTCTTCTGACTGCCAATTGGTGTTTATGGATGTGCTCTGCCAGTCTTCTGCAGAGACATGGGAGGTTTCCTGGAGTTTCATTTGAAGAAAGACTGTATTTGCATAGCATCAGCCATTGAAGACATTGGACAAATTCTATTTGACTGCAAAGTTCTGCAGAAAGGGCTGGTTGCTTAGATTCTTAGGAGCCATGGTGGCAGAGTGGTTAAAATGCAGTATTTGCAGCCTAACTCTGCCCACCGCCAGGAGTTCATTCCTGTTTGGCTCAAGCCTTCCATCCTTCCGAGGTCGGTAAAATGAGGACCCAGATTGTTCGGGGCAATATGCTGACTCTGTAAACTGCTTAGAGACTGCTATAAAGCACTATGAAATGGTATATAAGTCCACATACCATTGCTATTTAAAAACCAAAAAATGCTGGGGCAGCCAGGAGAAAGTGTCTTACTTCATGCAGGGAATGAACCTGCATATCACTAGTAAGATGCACGCCTTATTTCAAAGAGGACAGAATTTAGATCAGTTTGGGATTAACTGTAGGGGTGCCAACTTATTATGAACATGTCCTATTGTTTTCTTTATATCTATTTGTATTAATTTTATTGATTTAGTCATTTGAGTAAATCAATAAAGATTCTATTATATTCTGTTCTGTTCTGTTCCCTTTAAGACAAATAAGGGTTTGCACAGATTTGCTGAAATATCTCTGTGATTAAATCCTCCATCACCAGCTACCTGAACATCAGAAGCATCCTGCTTTGTGAAATGCAGGAGCATTTTAGCAGTCTGCACACACAGTGCTCTGAAGAAATAGGCTATTTTTATTCTGAAAGATTAAGATACTATTGCTATCTCTGCCTCAAGTAAAGAGAAGCCTAGGAGTAAAAAAATAATGCCAGGGAACACTGCAAATTCAGGTTGTGTTCCCTCCTGAGAGGGAAGATTCACCTCTCATTGCTCATAGAACAAAGTATATTTTAAGAAGATTCACCTCTCACTGCCAAGACAGATCTGAAATATCCAAGTAGGTTTTCCGGATGGCTTTATCTGGTGTATGCAAAGGCTATGCCCACTGTTCTAAGTTGCACTGTATACATTTATTATTCAAAACATTCTTCAGAAGTCTTAAGCAATATTGGGGCACAAGGGAATCATCTACATTTGGGGGCGGGGGGAGGTTCGAATTGTTTCTGACCTCAGGAAATACACATACACACAAACATAGTCACAAATTGAGAACTGGCTAAAGGAAAGCCCAGGGAACCAAACATGTTACTAAGCAATAAAAATTGTTCTGTGTCTAAAGTATGGAAAAATTGGATGGTAATCCACATAAGAGGTGGACCATCGGCTCATTGACAGAATGCACATCAGCCCTCAGAGGGCTGCAAAAAGTGAGTTTCAGAAGCAGGCCATTTCCATTTGCATTTCTGGGATGGATTAAACTGAGCAGTTGGTAGTTGGCTGCCCATCAGATCTTGCATTTTCCAAAGTTCCCGAAACAGATTTGGTTGTTTGATGGTATAAACGGTATTGTTGTGGGATACAAGCTGTTCCAAGTAATTGCAATTGACAGTTTGCAATTAAGATGTTCCAGATGTTCAGACTGGATTGGGCATTTTTATCTACCTATCAAGTCCTTCCCAAGAACCTGGGATAGGCAGATGTGGATGTTTGATGGCGTTACAGATATCATCACATTATGTCAATTGTTCCAAGTCAATTTGCCTTTTGCAATTGACTGACAAAAACTTGACAATGCTGATGGTGCTCCAATTGGTCTGAAATTGTACTCAATGGGCTTATTACTATTGGTGCTATTATTATTATTACTATTATTATTACTATTATTATTATTATTTGAAAATACCACCACTGGAAAACCTGAAGCGGATAGATTAAAGACAGATCACCATGGAGAAAATCTAAGTGGTCACTAAGAGTCAACATCAACCTGATAACACATAATTGATCAATCAGGATTAAAATATCTAAGGTTATTCTCTCTCTTCTACTGTATTTCCTTTATAATCTTACTAATACT
This sequence comes from Oxyrhabdium leporinum, assembly GCA_032468155.1. NCBI lineage: Eukaryota > Metazoa > Chordata > Lepidosauria > Squamata > Cyclocoridae > Oxyrhabdium > Oxyrhabdium leporinum. The sequence continues at coordinate 191,276 of JANHFL010001328.1, forward strand.
GAATAATATTCTTTATTATGTTGGTTTTTACTGTCAATGTTTCTTTATGCATTATTTGTTAAAATGCAAAATATTTTAAAGTAAAGGATAATTCTGTTCATAGATGTAAATAACAATGATCAGTTGAGAACAGTCACTTTAAATGGTAAATAAGAGCAAAACTGAAATAACAGTAAAATTAATATTTCAAGGAATTTGAACTTTTCAAAGTTCAAATTTAAAAATTAGAATGTTCCAAGCTAATTCTGATTAACTAACTTACTTCATTTCTTTAAAAAGCACGAGTGTTTTTTTAAATGATATCACATTTTAAAAAGCAAATATAATGTTGAAATATGCATGAGATTAAACTCAATGCAAGTGTCAATGGTCATACAGTTACAGCACTTCCACGGGTTGCTTTTGTTCAACTCAGCTGGAACAATATTACTATGAAAAATCCCCTTTAATCCATCCACCAGCCTTTGAGATACTGATGTGCAAGAAAATACCCTCGCATTTTTTAAAACCTCACTAGTTCATTAATATCCCAAAAGAGAATTTGATTTTGAAAAGTCTTTCAAAACCCCTTTCTTTCTGGAGAAGCGTAGAGTCTGGAGAAGTTGAGTCTGGAGGAAGGGCCAGACTTAGTCATCCAGGAACTGAATAAACTCATATATGAATATTTTGTCTTTTATTATATACTTTATATATAAAGTACATTTATAGATAACATTATATGTCCTCAGAAGCTGCGTCCATCCTGACTTCCTCTTTCTTCCTTCTTTCGCTTTCATTTACGTTATATTTCAAGGAGAAACACCCTTTACTTTGTTCTTCTTCTTTCTCAATGGGAAACTGTCAGCATCCAGGGAAGTTTTTGAGTAATGGAAAGTTGTAGAACAGCTAACAACAACATAACAGCACATTCATTCGCTGCGGCCTCCAGCAATAAAGAAATCCCCTTGCCCAAAATTAAGGAGTCCAAAACTCTTAACATGCATGTAACTTGTGTTGCCTAAATATGTAGATGGAGAAGTTGAGAAAAACCCACACATATATACAGAGATATTATCTATATACATGTACCGATAGATAGATAGATAGATAGATAGATAGATAGATAGATAGATAGATAGATAGATAGGTAGGTAGGTAGGTAGGTA
>JANHFL010001328.1:215538-227624 GCA_032468155.1 Oxyrhabdium leporinum
CTTTCTTTCTTTCTTTCTTTCTTTCTTTCTTTCTTTCTTTCTTTCTTTCTTTCTTTCTTTCTTTCCTTTCTTTCCTTCCTTCCTTTCCTTCCTTCCTTCCTCACTCTCTAAAAGGAGTTTGACTGAAAAAACAATACCAGTTTGGTGGTTGATTATTTGAGACACGAAATCAACTTGCGATATGCCAAAATGAAAAGAAAGTATTTGACTCTTCAGTGTCAGTATCTGGTTGCACACCTTTAGCTACATTAATTGCAAGCAAAATTTACAATAGGTGGTGATTTGTTCTTAGATTACTTGTAAGAGCTACTACCTACACCTCCAGGACTAACTCAGTAACATTTGAAGATTTTCAAGCATGTATTGCTTATTTCAGGTCTTCCCATAATATTTCTATAGCGTTTCTATCCAGATATTGACTTGGAAATTCTAAAAGAGTTTCTTCTTTATCGTCCACACTCTTGTAGATATGCCTGCATTCTTGGGTTCATTGTCTTGCTATCTGACCCACTTGCCCTTGACAAGACAGATGGCTTAATATTTTCCTGCAGAATTCTCTTGTACAAAGCAAAAATTAATCTTTCCTTCAATGATGGCAAATCGCCCAGATTTTCAGACAGCAAAGCATACTTGAAAAATAAAGCTCTATCTCTATGCTTAACACAAGATATATTATGAGAGTCTAATTGTGGATGGCGATGGTGATCATCAAACATAACTGTAGCCATACAGTTTGAAAATATGATATGTCCGTCTACAGAATATACCTTCAGAAGGCTAGAGGGTAATCTAGAAATGTTTGGGCAACTCTGAGAAAAGCATTGATTTTCCTCTTAGTAAGCAATTGCTTCTACATTATTTAATGAACATATGTTCATCCAGGTATTTTGTTTATGGTAGAATCATGAACACTGAGTTTAACCACAGAATAGTCTCTTAAAGACCCTTGGATGTTTTTATAGGTGCGACTTCCTGATTTTATGCTGTAGTTCTAGTCATTTCGGCAGGACCATCACTCGCAAGAAGATTCACTGGAGCCCAAATCTTCTCCATTTCAAATCTATGCATTTGACTGTGAGTCAATGGAGACCCAGATCTTCATATTTGCAATGAATCCTCCTTGTTCTCACCTCACTTCGTTAATTAGTGAGGACATTTCAGTAAATTGTAACTTCCTGCTACTCTGACCTACTTTGTGGATAATGAAGCTATGGCTAAGGTTTGCTTCCAAATCTTGCCTCATTTGAAAGTAATAAATTATAGCTTCCAATTTTGACAGGAACATTCCTGTCTTCTTCATTTGACTGTAATAATGGAAAAACAAACTGGAAGCTAAGGGACTAGGCATTAGCTTGGCTTATTAAACTAAGATCTGATGCACTGAATATTGTCAATTACTTAATAAAGTTTCAGTTAGTCAGTTAATAATCTATTAGTACCCATATTAAGTACAGAAATATTCCAATATGCCGATACCCAAGAAAAGTAACATGTTAAAATATATAGAGTAAGTCATTATATTATATCCACTGGAACTAACTTCCAGTGGAGGTAGTGAGTTAATTATCAATAACTGAGTTTAAACATGCTTGGGATAAACACCTGGCTATCACCCAACAAAAATTAAATAAATGAAAATAAGAAATAAGAAAACAAAAACAAAAAACCTCAAAGGGCAAACTCGATGGAACACTGGGTCTTTTTCTGCCATCAATTTCTGTTTCTAAGTTCCATTCAAACAGTTTTCTATGTTTACTTGTAATCGTGGTCAGATGCGTAGATTAAGGATACAAAAGCATCTACTTCCATTTTCACAAAGATAGAGAAATGAAGTATATGAATTTCTGCTCTTGTAAGCAACCTTTTTTTGCCTTGTTTTGTGTTTAGATAGCTTAAAAAGAATCCAAACTATTCATACATTGTGATACTAATAAAGTAGAGAATATTCCAGAATATTCCCTTGACTGTATTTGAAATAACAATCTCTGTGACTTCATAACTTCAATCACATATTCTTCTGGTTTTATCACAGCTGATAAAATGTAAGGTAACCAATTAATTCAAAATAGCATTGTTACACAGGTATTCCTCAACTTAAGACCACAATTGAGTCCAAAATTTCTGTTGCTAAGTGAGACATTTGTTAAGGGAGTTTTGCCCCATTTTACGACCTTTCTTGCCACAACTGTTAAGTGAATCACTGCAGTTGCCAAGTTAGGGACACAGTTGTTCAGTGAATCTGGCTTCCCCATTGACTTTGTTTGTGAGATGGTCGCAAAAGGTGATCACATGACTCTGGGATACTGCAATCGTCATAAATGTGAGCCAGTTGCCAAGCGTCCGGATTCTGATCACATGACCATGGGAAATGCTGCAATGGTTGTAAGTGTGAATAAATGGTCTTAGGTTACTTTTTTCAGTGCCGCTGTAACTTCGAACAGTCACTAAATGAACTGTTGTAAGTCAAGGACTACCTGTAATTTGTTTACACTATTGTGCTTATTGTACTTTGTGTATTGACACTCTTTGAAAGTGATGAATGCCGTAGATCTTACACAGTGGTGCAGGCACCTATCCCAAGTACATAATAAAATTACTTACAGAAATTTAGAAATTGACTCTATCAGGACCGACCAGCTTATTTTATTGGTTAGTTGAGAGGAATAGTATACCTAATAGTACACTGAAGGAGTTTTCAAAAATGCTAATTTACAAAAAGAGCTTCTTCATACTGCTTTCTCCTTCATTCGCTTTCTCTTTGTTTCAGCTCACAGTGGTAGCAGAGGTGAGAATCTGTCAGCCCAAGTGATCTAATTATGGGGAATCAAGATTCCAGTGGTGGATGCATTATTGTAAATATTTTACAGGCTATCCTCTCTGTGGAGGTGCGTCTTGAATTTTAAAAGAGAGGCATAATTGTGAAGAGATACCAGTGGCTTGGAAGCCGGCTGAGAGCTTGTCACATCTACTACACGTACATTTCTGATATTTTTCAGACTGATTTGTAATCATGACCAAAGCATCTTGGGCGCATCTCTGAACGGCAGCTTTGCGCTACGTTGAGGAGGCTTACCTGAGCAGAAATGGCACGTCAATAAAATCAAGACCTAAGAACAGGGATGGGCAAACTAAAGCAGCTTTACAACCTCTGGACTTCAAGTCCCAGAATTTCTGAGCTGTCAGCCATGCTGGCTCAGGAATTCTGGGACTTGAAGTCCACAGGTTGTAAAGATGTCGTAGTTTCCCACCTCTGCCTAAGAATAAGGCATTTTCCCAGGTGCTGCTTCGAAATGGACATCAGAGGGAGAGGTAGCCCAAACAAAGTGTACTTCAAGAATGATGAAGGAGAGCCTGATTCTAAACCAAGAGCCAGAAATCCCTCCCAGAAGGAGCCCAATAAAAAGGAGAAATTGTGTATCATATGAACTTTTGGTTCTAGCAGCACAACCGAGGAAAGAATAGGATGGAAGTGAAATGAAAAAGAACAGAGTCGTGTAGAAGGAGGGGTTTTCACAAGTGACACTCTCCTCACTGACAGAATGGAGGTGATGTCTGTCAACATTCTAAAACAACTACTGTACTAAAAAACCCAAAAAAACCCCAAAACGGAGCATTACTGTTGTATTTTTGACTATCTTATTTACATAATACAAACAGCTCTGGAAAATTCAAGGATGCCCTTAAAACTTCGCGTGTGCTGTTAACGTACTTGTAAAAAAAAAAAAGCAGCTCATTCTTTTCTATACACAGTCCTGGACCTGCAACCACAATTGGGACTGGAATTTCGGTCGTTAAAGGAGACAGTTGTTAAATGTTATGCCCAATTTTATGACTTTTCTTGCTGCAGCCGTTAAGCAAATCCCATGCTTGTCACACATTTTTTTTAAGTGAATCTGGCTTCCCCCACTGATTTTGCTTGCCAGAAGCTGGCTGAGAAAGTCACGAAGGAGGATCGCATGATCTAGAGACACTGCAACTGTCATACACACATGTCAGTTGCCCAGCACCTGAAGTTTTATCACGTGATCGTGGAGATGCTGAAACGGACACATGTGTGAAGCCTGGTTGTAACTTCGAACAGGCACTAACCAAATGGTCATAAGTCAAGGACTACCTGAATAGCACTGGTTCGGACAGAATGGAAGCATCATGCTACTCTAAATCGGGGCTCCCCAACCCATGGTCCATGGACTGGTACTGGGCCTAGGCAAGCGAAGCCCCATCCGTGGGATGTAAGCAGCACATGAAACCACACCCCCTCCGGTCCGTGGAAAAACCTCTCTCCACGGAACCAGTCCCTGGTGCCCCAAAAAATTCGGGGCCGTTGCTCTAAATTATACACTAAATATTTTTTTCCTCTAGCCAAGGCTAAACTGTCTTGTCCGTCTGTCCTTATAATAACAACAGCAAGAAAACAGGCATCTTTAGCCACTCATGTCTGCCATAATTTAACTTTTCCATTTTGGAGATGGAACTATCAAATTAGGGATTTTCAACCCTTGTTCTTCATGCATCACTTTAAAAAAAAATACTCTCAAAAATAATATAGAAAACTAAAGTGGGACAGCTCAGTACTACTGGATTTTAAAGGTGGGTGCTGCAACATCTTTTCCGAAGTCTAGGGTAAGATTCTTACTATGCAACTGAATATTAAACTACTCAATCTATTCAAGAACAACAGTAAGAGATTCAATGGTGTTTAAGTAAAATGTGATAACCTTTAGCATAATCTACGACACTGAAAAGAGAAATCCCACTATGCAGGTGGAAACAATGAAATGCATGGCTACACATACACAAATAGTGAAAATCAGAGATAAAGAAATGATCAGCATTTCCAATGATCTGCTTGTTTATTGTGGCGCTGCAGATAAGAGAAGGTGATGGAGAAATGTCCTAAAGAGAAATGAAGTCAATTTTAAGAGCTTTGGATGATTACATTTACCAAGGGCTTGATGAATTATCAATATAATGAACAGAAACGGAGAGGTTTTTATTACAAAGTCACTTGAACACAAGATGACTAACACCCTGGGGGTGTTTTCAGTCTAAAGGCTACACTTTCTGCTCTACCCGGAGGCTCAGGAGGAATGAGCAGAAATATTATGTGATAATTGGCAGTTATTTTCAGATCCATGTTTTACTTGGAGAGTTAAGATTAAGGTGATGAAATGCATGCATTATAATTTGCACTGGCTATATTATATCTGATTTTGTCTCTTGACCTCTCCAAGTGGAAAAATTGATCCAACATCTGGAGGGATTTGGAGGTTTCAAAGGATGAAATAGGTGCAATTAGATTCTGCGAGGTTTAAGGCACCATTTGATCCATTAGTCTCTCATCCAAGAAATGCTTCTGAAATATCAGCCCTACCTATCCTGAGGTTGGGAACTGCAGCCACAAATACACTACTAGATGTAGAAGATGAACAGGCTGAGGGAGGGGTTAAATGCGTCATCAGTCATGAGTCCTTAGGTACCCACAAGAGATCTAAGTCTAGCACACCTTGGATTCCTTTCTATTCTTAACTGCTGCTAATTTCCCTTGACCATTAGCGGTTCAGATTTTTATAGAGAGCTTAAGCTTATAATAAATCTTTATACACATTTGAACTGCTGGGTCTTCTGACTCCCTGGTGCTTGACACTAAATGACTACATGCATATCCCACAATGAAAATACCCATCTTTGCTAAAGAAACTACAACCAATGTGAGGATATGCACATTCTTTCCAAGGCCACATAGTACAGACGAGGCACTGTGGTAACCATAGGTACTCTCGTGCTCTCTGATAACCCATCAGTCAATATGCACATCATAAGTTATCCAAAATTGCCTTTAGGTTGGACATTGGTCCCTTTGCTTTCTTGGAAAATTAAAATAATAAAACAAGATAACTTGGAATACCATAGTACAAATATTCTAGTAGTTTCAAACTAGAGAGGAGGCAATCCCACTCTTTTTTGCCTTCTGATGAATACATAATTTATAGTGGTCACATCCATGGCAGCAGCCATTTTGTAAATCAACACCTTCCTGAATGTTATCTTATGCGAAGATCTCTCAATCACACAAATATCCAATTGAATCCACAGGCCCAAAATATTGTCTGTTTTAAAATTTTAGACAACTTGGGAAGTACTCTGAAAAAAAAGACAGATGAAGTCCAAGGATGAATGGCTCTTCCTCTATAAATTAAAACAATGGAGAACATGGAGAAACAAACATCTATTTATGTACCAAGAATTAAGTGAATTTTCTGTAGTAATAGGAAGATGAGCATAACAACTGAAGCAAGATGATAGCAAATCCCTTCTTACGATTCTGTAATAAAATGGTCAAATGAAATGTACTAAAAAATTAGACAGAAATGAGACACATTATGAATCACCTGACTTCGACAAGTTCAAAGTTTCCATGAAAAATGGATATTTTAACTTTTCAGTAAGCAAACAAGCAAGCTCCCATCTAATCATATTTAGGTCAAGAAGGGTTTACTTGCCATCTATGCCTGTAATATACCCATCAATTTCTAAACACAGGTAGTCCTCAGCTTACGACCACAACTGAGCCCAAAATTTATATGGTTAAGTGAGACATTTGTTGAATTTTGCCCCATTTTACAACCTTTCTTGCCACAGTTGTTAAGTGAATCATTACAGTTTTTAATTAGTAACACGGTTGTTAAGTGAATCTGGCTTCCCCATTGATTTTGCTTGTCAGAAGGTCGCAAAGGGGGATCACATGACCCCAGGGACACTGCAACCGTCATAAGTATGAACCCAGTTGCCAAGCATCCGAACTTTGATCACGTGACCTTGGTGATACTGCAAGGGTCATAAGTGTGAAAAAAAAAGGACATAAATGACTTGTTTCAGTGCCATTGTAACTTTGAATGATCACTAAATGAAACATTGTAGGTCGAGGATTACCTGTAGTGTTTATATCTGAAAAAAATCAACACCATAAGCAAACTTTCTAAACTTGTAAAAATAATAGTGTGTGTGGGGGGGCAGGGGGAGCGGGGCAGAGGGGGAGGATACAAATAAATAGAGGCAAATACAAGGACCAGGGTCAACTCAAAATAAGATCATGCAATATTTTGTTATGTTTTCACAATGCTGTTTAAAAAAAAAATATTAAAAGCCAGCAGCTATACTTTTTGTTTAGCAAATTTAAAACTAGTTATGTATATTTAGACACCAATATTTTAAGTAGAGTACTTTGGTATTAAATTAAAAAAAAACACATATACACACACATTTGGGACCTACCTCCTCTCTGTACCAGCAGTGTCACCTCACTTCCTTTAGGACATTCAATCAGCATATCCACAACTTGGTTGTGAGTTAGATTCTGCACATTCTTCTTGTTGACTTCAACTATAAGGTCCCCTTCTTTTAGGCCTCGGCACCTTGGGCTGTCGACAATTTGCTTCACTCTCTGCCCCCCACCCCCAGGACTGTCTGCTATAGTGAAGCCAAAGCCCATTGGCCCTTTAATTATATGTACAGTTATGAGTTCAGGTTGCGTTGCTATAGAAGAAGCCAAGGAGACCGTGTCATTGGGGTAGCCGTGGGATCCATTGGAAGAAACCTCAGCGGGACTACTAGGTCTCTGCTCTTTCATCCCGTTGACTTTCCCTGTTTTGCTACCATGGCTTGCCGGAGAGTCGTAGCTTTCTTGCCCGTTTACAATGATGGGTTCTTTATCCAAAATGGCCACAGATGTCACCAGGCTTGTGTTGGGATCATCTGGGTCAAAAGGCAGAGGATAGCCTCGGCACAGTTCCAGGTCCACGCTGGCACCGATAGGAATTGACTGGAAGATTTTGACCACTTGAGCGTGGGTGTGGCCCAGGACACATGTGTCATTCACGCTGACAATAACATCTCCTACAGAACAGATGGTTGAAACTCTTGTTAGTTTATACAAACAAACTTCTTGTTTCATTCAGTGCACAGCAAAAGGAAGGAGGTGGAAGAGGAACAAGAACTACTAGGAGTTGTATCAAATATTTCTCTCTCTCTCTCTCCCTGTACACACACACACACACATTGTTCAAGGAAATGTATCAAGGCAGTTCATTTATCTTGGCATCAAATAACTCAAAATGCTATGTAACAGAGATTTTAGCTTATTAATTATTAAAAAAAATACTATAATATTTTTTCTTTTTGTGAAACTAAAACTTATATAGCCATCTTTCACCACAACAAATTCAGAGATTATGAAAAAAGGAGGCACTGAATCCAAAGCAGAATATTAAATATATTAAAACTATTACGTTTATATTAATATTTAATACAATATTTTAAAATTCAGAAGTGACCTTACATAACTAAGCACATGAGCTCCTGGGGACAAAATACTTGATTTGGACTTGTGTTTAATGCTGCGGGTGATAGAATTCAGTGTTTTGTGTGCGTAGTTGTATTCACGGCATTTTTGGAATATTTGTTGTAACTTCAAATGTTCACTAAATGAGTGGTTGTAAGTGAAGCACTACCTGTAGTTTTCTTACATTCTGAAATTCCCCAGGAAGGACGTGGGAACAATAGCATGCCATATAAAATGGAAGAAACACTGTTATAATAGTACATATGTTCCAACATGGAAATCATCAAATATTCCTATAGTAATATAAATTTCATTCTTGAATGAGAATAAGCTAACTTACTGATCAATATTTTTTTAAAAAAAGCAGAATCGTTTTGATGACTGGAAAAGACTGCACTAGTTTCAGCAGTCAGCTTCACTTTTAACCAATAATAAAGATGAGGGAATTCTTGCTTTTAGTTGTTTTAAAACATCTCAAACATAATTTTTGATAGATTGGGTTACAGTTCAGTTCACTTGGAAATAAATATTTTGATGTCTTTATTTTTGAAAGAGAAATTGCTTACATAAAACTCTTTCGCCTATATAAAATGAGGTTTTAAGCAGATATGGGATTATCCTTCAGTGTCCTGGAAATTTACTCTTTGCATTTTTAAGCTCCAATATGTTTTGTCCCTTCAAAAGGTTTGCTAAGTGCAGCAGTACTACATTGTGTGCATTCAATTACGACTCACACAGTGAAGGACTTTGTTTTGAATTATATCCATAAAAATGGCAAAACATTTTGGCTTTGACATACGTAGCACATGTTTCAAAAATACACTCACTTCCTTTAGATTTAATTCTCTACTATTAAGATATTCTGAAGATTGTAATATTTTGCTTCTACACTGTAATGGCTTTATGCCTGCGTGATTTGACAGTACAACCTGTTTATAGTGCTATATATAGACACATTATATATGCTTGACATTCTTTTCTTTTCTTGAAAAAAAAAAACCCCACCCTTTGGCCAGAATAGAATAATTGAGGTTTAGATTCTGGTAGACTAACAAGTTTTCTCTAGCATTGTATTAGTTAAAGGGGCTCTTGATTGAGTATTTCATGATTTTCATTTTGTTTAGAAGACAATTGGATGTATAGAGGCTAAGTTATTAACTGTAGGACTGCTACTCTATAAAAAATGCTTTTGAATCAACTTTGATTCCTGGTGATTGCCTGAAGAAGTCACTGTAGTTTCCTTGGCCAGATTTCAGAAGTAGCTTGCTGTTGCCTCCTCCTTCCTACGGCTGAAAAGGTGACTGGACCAAGCTGGCTTTGTGCCTATACTGGGACTAGAATTCCCAGCCTCCTGATTTCTAACCTACTACCTTAACCACTACACCAATGCTCTGTAGCTGCTCTTTATTTCATTTAGTTTTCACCAATGGTGACTATCATTGAGCTGACATGAAATTTTATAGGAGGCAAGGCAATTATGATTTTTAAAACAAGGCACCCTCATCACCCAGAACAGCTGGCAAACTGTACTGTAAACAGTGTTGAACAAAACTGTAGAATGGAACATCTAGTTTTATCCCAAGGAATGTGTTATTTTCCTTCCTTTGCTTTGAGACAGAAATTAAGGGAAACTAACATGATTGAACTGCAGGTAACTACGCTACTTTTCTGAGGCTAATCTCCCATTAGAACAGAGAAACCAGGAGTTTCCTGACAGGTTACCTGTTTCCATTTTGCCATCCAGTGCTGCAGGCCCATCAAGCACCAAACTCTTTATCTGGAGAAATTCATCTGGTTCATCTCCGCCGACCACAGTGAAACCAAAGCCTCTGCTGCTTTTTCTCAGTTTGGTGTGAATGAACTTCCCTTTCAGTTCAGATGGGTTCCGGGTGAAAAATGGTTTCCCTGCTGTGAAAATTCCAGAAGTTTATAAATCAGGAAAAATAAATGCACTAATTTCTCTACAGTATCCTTCTCTTCTCTAACTTTTGCCAGCAGCGCAATAAACCAATTCCCCACCACCACTGATGATGTTAGCTAGTTTGGTAATGAAATGTCTGCAAGAAAACAACCAAGCTCAGAGAACACCAAAGACCCCTTATTTCAACCCTGAGCTACAAATATTCTCCTCTATCAATGAATTAACCCTCAGAAGGACTAAACATTTGAACTTGATTGAGCTTTCTTCTTCTGAGAAGTTTGTCACACACCCAAACATTGAAGAACACAAGAGGTATCAAATGGGAAAATCTATAGTGTGAAATTTAGGGCAAACCCATGGGGTTCTAATAAATAATTCTGAGGTGGTCATACCTCAGCAGAACTGAGGCCCAGAAAATATTGCTTATTCCAGGTTTCAGATGACACAAATTCCAGTCAGGAATAGAAAGTCAAATCTGATGTGCACTTCTCATTTTCTGAATTCACAGCATCTTTTACTATTTACTTTACCATTTACTTATCAATTTTCTCACTATCTTGCTTTTCTTATTTTGGCTACTACCATTGATGCCTCAGTACAGCACCTACCACAGGCCTACTCGCCCTTTAATTTTTCCAGGCCTCCTTCCCTGCCTTCTTTCAGCTACCAAGACTGCTACTATTCCAATATGACTTATTCCAATGGCCTGTCAGCTGATTTTCCCTGCACCTTGCCTTCCCCCTATAATGGTATGTGGGAATGACCTTGGGAGACATTAGATAGAGACAGGGAGGAAGAATAGAGACAGTAGACTTCAGAAAGGACTGTCCCTGGTTTTCAGAGGAGTAGAAGTGAGGGACAGGAGATATATTTTCTGACTTGCAAGATTCTGTTAATGTAATCTTGCAATAAAGATCGAATTAGTGTTTGTTGTCATGCTTCTTGTCTGCATTAAAATCAATGTGTAACAGCCACTATGAAGGGCAGATAGGCAGAAGACCAGTAGGCAGCATCTATGAACACCAATTAGCAGCCAGAAGACATTATAAAAACTCCTCAATCTCACAACAAATAGACAGACTCAACAATAGTTTTGAGTGAAAAATTGTGAGCATCCTAGAACAGGGATGTCAAACTCGCGGCCCACAGGCTGGAGGCGTCGTGTGCTGGCCCCACCCCCGCCCAGCTTAACGAAGGGGAGAAAAGTCCTGATATGTCACGGAACGCTGCCGTGATGACGCGAGTTTGACACCCCTGTTCTAGAGCAAGCAAAATCCAAAAAAAAATAGGGAATTCCTGGAAGACTGACATTCAGAAAAATCAGCCAGAGACATATAGGGGGAAAAAAACCACGTAGATTGCCTTTTGTTTTTTAATTCCTCACCTGTCCCACCATTAAAAAAAAAAGAAGGATATACCATTCAAAAGACCCAGTAATAAAGTAAGAAGGAAACACATCCCCTCCAGCAACCAATACCCAGATAAGGAGGGATTAATACTAGATAAACTATCAAGCAGAAAACAATACTCTAATCAAGGAACTACCAAGGAAAGAACCATACTGGCAGATCAAGCTACCAAATATAAACTTGAACCCTGCACTCACTCACACAGATGATACTACCTAGTCAGATCACGAAAGATCTGCAACAACTAAACAACCAAGCTCAGAGAGTACCAGGGACTCCACAATTCAACCCCTTTCTTGCTTGCTTGCTTGCTTGCTTGCTTGCTTACTTACTTGCTTGCTTTTTCTTTCTTTCTTTCTTTCTTTCTTTCTTTCTTTCTTTCTTTCTTTCTTTCTTTCTTTCTTTCTTTCTTTCT
>JANHFL010001329.1:34316-47748 GCA_032468155.1 Oxyrhabdium leporinum
GAGAGAGAGAGAGAGAGAGAGAGAGAGAGATGTTTTCATGTATGTGTATCTATGTGTATGTGTATCTATGTGTATGTGTATATATATATGTTTTCATGTATGTGTATACATATGTGTGTGTACACACTAAGACACATAGAAACATAGACACACATACACACACTGCTATGAGTTCATGAATGAAAGATGAACTGTAATCCTAATTAAATAGACATAAATGAAAATAAATGTATTTTTTAAAGTTCTCTTCTTATACTGTCCCTGGCTTAGAAACATCAATTTTAGATGAATGGGACATTTGTGCAGTCCCTCCCTCCCTCCATTTATTTATTTATTTATTTATTTATTTGGGAAATGTATTTGGCTGTCTATCTTAAGCAAATAACTCTGGCTAGCTGACTATATCAAACAATAAAACAATAAGAACAGCATAAATATCAATGGCAATATATATTAAAAAATCCAAAAATAAAACAAAGAAGCTACATGCCCTTTGAAGTGTGGGTTTTAAAGTTGTACAAGATATATCTGGAAAAAAAAACACCTCAAAGCATCTCGTCAATGAAACTACTCTGTCTGGGAGTAAGAAAAGAATCTAGATTCTGCGAGCTTCTAGCCACGACTTACCAAACTAGGTTTTCTGCATGACCCATCCAATTTCTTCTCTGAAACACACCTAAAAATAAATTTAACAAGTCTAGCCTTACTTTCAGTGCTGCTGTGGTAACTGACAATTCTGAGGTTTTTCTTTTTTTAAAAAAAATAGAAAACTATACAATCTTCCATTTTTATTTTAGTTCTTCTCCCCAGCTCGGTTCTATCTCTCCCTTTATGGTCAAATTCCATAGCAACAGTTAGAGAGATTGCTAATGAAAGAAGAGTTACTTCACAAGCTTCACTTATGTATTCTCCTCACATCTGAGTGTCTCTTTTATCAAACAGAATTTGCACACTCTGATGAGAAAATAAGAGGGTACCTTGGAAAGCAGCTCAGCTCAAATCCTGAACTTGGACTTAGCATCTCATAAGCTGTGAGCTATCGATGGAGAGTGGCTTGTCAATCCCACAAATGATTAAATGGAAGAATAAATAATAATTTAAGACTAGGTCAACAATGGGTGGAAGAGATACCTTTAGTAGGCTTGGCATTAGTAATCACTGCTTGGATGCAGATATTGCTAAAAGAACCAAATAAGACATTTTAAAGGCATCCCTTTATGTAATTTTATTTACAAAATACTCAAGGGGAAATAGAAGCAAAATACCCATAATCATATATACTGTAATTCAATTATCTAGGCACCTGGAACTGGATAGTAAACAATTATTGAGCCTTTGTTGTTTATAATTAATAAGGCTTAATCAGGTGGGATAAAAATAGTCTGCCTTGTCATCATATTGACCTTCTCTTGGTCATCTTTTCATTAGAGCAATCTTCCAACATGTTTACTACCACATGAAAATATCCATATCCATTCTAAGTTCTTGCCACTATTTGTTTACCTGTCAAAAAAACCCACCTTGTCAATTCTTTGAGTTCCAAGGCTATCAAAGAAACTTAATAAAGCCAGCTTAGAGTTCAGTGCAATACCCTGAATTATGATTTACCCTATTTTAATTTTAAAAAGAGTCCAAAACATGGGAACACTTTTATAAGAGTACCACATGATAGACAATAGGTATAAAAATAGGTACAGAATTATATTCAAATGCAGCTTCAAATTTTTGTTGTTTCAGATGTATTGCTAGAAATACATTGTTTGAAAGAACCATTGATTCCAGTTAAGATGAACCTCAGTACAAGTAGGTAAGTCTATACCTGGGCCCATTCAAGCAATAAATATATTGTCCAGAGATAGATGTAGTCCATGACAAATGTATTCTAACCCCAGAACACCAGAATATCTGATTCAGCACTGACTTGGTAGCACATCATCAATCAGTCAAGTTCAATTGAAATTGATATTGATATTAATCTTGCTAGATATTTAAAACATGTGATTTGATCTTCCCTTTTCAAAGTGGTACATTTCCAGGAAGCATTGTTCTTAAAAACCAGTGGAATTTGGTAGAGCAAATGTCTTTTTTTTTTACAGTACTTGCATTCATTTATGGGAGAAATACTGCATTCATTCCTTTATTAGATATATAGTAGATGTGGGAAAATAATAAAGTTTCACTGCCACTATGATCAAATGACATACACAAATTTGATGTATGTAATTTATAAATAATTTGAATGTTTCAGCTTCTCATTCATAGTGTTGAATAGGAGGTGGTGATAGGAGGTGGAAAACCAAATGTAGAAATTGGAATTGCCATATCACTTCTACAAACTAGAAAGATAATAATCAAAGAATTATCTGAGGTAAATTTCTGGTATATACAGGGAACATATGCAAGAGAATAACAGCTTGAATAATAACTCGAGTGTTTCAATGTAAATTTCCTGGTAGGATGTGCCTTTAAGTTTTATATTCTATTGGCCTTTCTTGCTATGTTGAAATGCTACAATCAGAACCTGAAACTCTTCCTGAAAACTTCTTATCTTTTCCGTAAGAGATGCTCTTTTCGCTGTTATTTCTTGCTTATTGCCTCACCTAAATGCACCCCATAGATGAGGTCAGGTTCACTTCAATTAGGAAGGGAAAAGTGGAATATGCCATAGTGTGACTAGTTTCCTGACACTTCAGCTGCTTCTGTGAGAGATGAATGATTCCTCTGTCCAGACATTTGCAATTAAAGTGAAGATGCTGCCGAAAACAGTTGGCTCATTATATGATGAACCTGGGCAAATACGAACTGTGTAGAAGGTGCGTACATATAATAAGGAGATATTGACTTTTGCTGAAGGTCAGGATCACAATTTATTAACCCAGGAGGTAAATATTGACTGAAAGTTAAGACAGCTCTTTTTTTCTTCCCTGAGTTTTTCTCATTTTTAGCCTAGAGAACTTAGTGCAGGACTTGCTAAATAATTCTGTCTGCTGCTCGGTAAGCTGTAGAAGTCATTGTTTTGCTTGCAGAGAGCCTATATTGGTCTCCTGGGGTGCGGAGAAATTTACAATGTATTTTAAGAGGATATTTAAAATCATGCTAATTATTTTTCATCAGTTCTGCTCTACTCAAGCAGAATCCTATTACTGAACTGGGGTTTTTAAATATCCAAAGAGCTTTGGCCATCATTTCTAGCTTTGTTCAAACTGACCACCATTATCCATCCCCTCCTGCCACCCTGGCTCCCGTTTGTGGAAATATTTACTCTGATATCAAGAAACACTATACAAAATCCTACACCGTTATAACTGGGTATGCCTCTTTCTTTTTTGAAGTCAGAGTATTAAATTATCCACAAATTATGTTTATTGCCATTTGCTACTTCTCCACTAGTGAAATACCACTAGAAGTGACTTCACTCTGAAGACTTAGGGCAAGACATACTGCCCACTGCCCAGTAAAATAAAGTTGCAAAAAATGAAACTAGTATGAATACTGTTTTGTTTTTCAAGAAGAGGTGTGGTAAAGACAGAGCTAAAAAGATGCATTTCTTTCTGTCCTTTTAACAGGCGGAAGTATAATATCCAGGATGTGATTGTAAAAACACTGAGAACTTAAATGCAATATCCAGGGCAGAATTTGTGGCATAATGCTGCTTTCAGCATGTCAATGTTTATATCAAAATATAAATTGATATATAAAACTTCAATAGGTTAAGGTCTTGGAATCATTTTGGCTCTTGTCTGTGCACCTGTGATGCCATGGGAGAGACAAAGGATGTTAGCATGCTTGTGTGTATGTATAATTACCCCTACATGGCATTTAACCTTTCTGAAATTTAGCTGGTTTATATTATATCTACTTAAAGATTAGGGTTTTATTAATTGTAAATTGGGTGCCACATTACAGGAACTGTACAGATGACTTACCTTAAGCCTGGGTGGTATGCATAGGTATAACACAGAATGATTTTATTGCAGAAGAACCCATTTCATTGTATTTAATTTATGCATCCATCCACTGAATATGGTTAGAAATATATGGCAATGTATATAGGGATATGTGAAGCCAATATGTTTTTTATCGGATAGCTTCCAGGTGAGGTGTTATGACTGGTTAGATGATTCTGTGTGTGCTCTGCAATGGTGGAATTGCTAGCCAGGATATGGATCTGATCTGACTGACAGAAATTTCTCCAGGGTAGATAGAAATCAGGATCATCCACTTCTGTTCTGGAAGACTTACTCCTCATGAGGGGCTGACAAGGGGCCCACAGTGATTTAGTTTCTTGTGGTAAATTGTGGATTGAACAGCTTGGGTGCTAATGTGCTATTAACACCTGTGCAGCCTTCATGGACATTTGATTGACAAAAGCTTCACTGTCTTAATAAATTATGATTTACTTACTTTACAGCCTAAGAGGGATATTCCAAACAACTGTGAAGATCAAAGGCTCTTAGTGAATGCCTTCTTTTGGAAATTAAGAAGTGGAATACCACCACCCCTACCCCACCATTTTAAAGGATTCCAATTTAGAAGCAAAAAACCTTAACAAGACTGTGATCTAAAAAAAAGTTTTAAATAGACAAAGGGGACATTGCTTTTAAAAAAAAAAGAATGTTTTTTTTTCTGATGAAAATGTCTTTGAAAATAATCAAATGAATACACTAACAGATTGGACATTTGTGGGAATGATGATTGTTGATTTTAAAGACAGTAGTAATTGGTAGATTTTACAAGTCAAGAAGATAAGGATAATATGAACTGAATTGTGACACTAATTATGGAGAACTAATTGGGACTAAAGTTTCAAAGATAGGGAGAAGAAAAGCAGGAAAACAAGGAGCACTCTGTCTTTTATTTTCACCATAATAATTGACATATTTTCACTTTCTCACCTTCACAAGGAAGCTGCCAGATTGGGAGAAGGATGCAAGGGTTCAGAAACAGATAAGACTTTTCACCAGATTTATTGCAGAACATATTTGGAGAATTTGGCAAAAAAATATTTCGAACAGATAAAAAGGAAAAGGAAGAAGGGTTTTCAGGGATTAAAAAAAAATCTGAAAAAGAAGAAGTTAGGGAAATTGAAGAATCTATAGAGCAACTGGTTGAAGACTTAAAACAAATTACTGACAAAATGAATTCTGATTTTGATGATTAATCAGGATAGACTATACAAAGAAGAGTAATGTGATATAACTTTCAAAAGAGAGGTTAAAATAAATTTGTATTTATAATTGCTTTGAAGAATATCAGAAGCCATTTCTTTATATCTTTTTTCTTTGTACTATTCTATTTTTTCTTTTCTTTTTTTCTACCTTAGTTTATATTAATTTGTATTAGTTTTTATCTTCCTGTTTAAAAGTTGTAATAAAAAATATATTTACAAAACTTATATACACACTGAAGAAATGCATGTGTTTCTTTTGTTGGATCCTGGCAAAAATCTATATATTTTCATGCATTTCAGGTTTCGGTCCGCAAATTTCTAACATTTTATTACTATTATATAAAATAATTCCTTTCTCATTACTGCTTTCAAAACTGAGTTTAGCTCCACATTTCACAAACTTATAAACATGCTGTAGCCAATTTAGTATAATTTGAATTTAGACTTTGCACTAAACAAAGTTATGTGGCCTGACTTTCTTTTTTACATTGCCAGATCATGATTTACTGACTCCATTTTGGGGGTTAAAAGGAGCATGACCTTGCTCTGTATTAATATTTAAAGATTACCCTGTGCATGAAATCAGATGCTGACACAAGTCTCACAGGACTGGTGAGGCTTCTAATCTTTTGAAAGAAGAGGGGCCACATTGCACATATGTATTGCAAAATATTCAAGCAACAGGATCGAACAAAATGTGAAGCCGGGGGAAGCATTGTCGTGAAAATTTCAATCTGTACAAGCAGTTTTAGCAATAATCTATTTTTAAGTGAATTGCAATACCATGAAGGACATTTCTTAACATCTTAGCAAAGGCCAACAACTTAATCTGGGAGACTGAAGCAAAAGGAATAATTCCCCCTAGTCAATTGTAAATGCATTTAGTGCCCTTTTCAAGATAATAAATATAACTGACTTTTAGAAAAGGAAGGAAGGAAGGAAGGAAGGAAGGAAGGAAGGAAGGAAGGAAGGAAGGAAGGAAGGAAGGAAGGAAGGAAGGATTTTCTTGGTTAAAAGATAAATTTGGGTACTTCTGTAAAATAATAAAAAGAAAAGAAACTTAATTGCAAAAGAAAAATCTCTAGTTCCCATCTATCCGTTCAAGTACCCTCTTCAAAATTCTGCCAAAACAGCATTCTCATGTCCTGCTTATGTTAGAGGACAATTTTTATATCATGCAGTAAATGAAAGGGAGTTCCCTAATTTCAAAAGAAGAGTGTTTCAGATTGCCCCTTCCTCAGCTAGTTCTATTATATATAATTACCATCACAGCCACTTGTTTAGTTTTGGAAAAATGGGAAGTTAGGAAAGAAGTGAGAGTGTTCTCACTGTCCCAGGAGGTTTAGTGATTTCCTTACTAGAAGGATTCTCTAAATTATTTGTTTGTAAAAAAAATTAAAATGCTTATAAATCACTGTACTTGATTTTAAAAGGCAGGATGCACATAATTGTAATAAATAATAAATACAACAACAACAACAACAAATATTTTGGGTCCCCAAGAGAAAAACTTAAAAAAGAAAAAGCTTATAAGCACAGAAGGGGCTAATTCTTAAAATAGCAGCATCTTATGTGTGCATGTGGGTACGTTGCTTCTGTAGTAATTCTATTCGTCACAATATATCAACAGGTTTCCAAATTAGCATTATAATGGGCTGTCAATAGGATGTAGTGCATTTCAGTCCTGTTGTAAGGGAAATATGGTGGTCTCATGGTGGGGAAAAAGAGTACTTTGGCCCAATTTGTCTAAAGCTATAAATACATCATCTTGCAATTGTTAAACCAATAGATGCTCCTTTAAATGCCTATGGGGATTCTCAATCACCCAGATCATGGTTGTCCCAAAGGTGCTTTTCCAAAAGGCAACTGGACTTTCCTGGGGGTTTTTTTCCTTAAAAATATTTTGCTTCTCATCCAAGAAGAACTGAAGAAGCTTCTTGGATGAGAAATAAAACATTTTCAAGGAAAAACAACCCAGAAAGTCCAGTTGCCTTTTGGAAAAGCACCTTTGGGATATGTTCCTCTAAACTGTGTTACAGTTTTAGGAAACAGCCCCAACAATTTAGGAAGCATTTTTAAAACAGCTTTATATCAAGTAGATGTGGAACTTTAAACTTCCTTCCTTCCTTCCTTCCTTCCTTCCTTCCTTCCTTCCTTCCTTCCTTCCTTCCTTCCTTCCTTCCTTCCTTCCTCCCTCCCTCCCTCCCTCCCTCCCTCCCTTCCTCCCTCTTTCTTTCTTTCTTTCTTTCTTTCTTTCTTTCTTTCTTTCTTTCTTTCTTTCTCACTTTAATTGGATCTATTTCCATCTTGGGAATGAGACAGAGTTCAGAAGCAGGGGATGTATATTTCATACCAAAGGCCCAGGATTGGTTCTGTAACATCTCCAGATATAAAAAAGGAATCAGGAAACAATTGATGGAAAAAAGTGTCTAATAGAGACTCTGGAAAATCAACTCAAGAAGCTGAAAGTACAGAACTAATTGAAAAAAAACAAAAATCTGCTCTTCGAAAATCATATTCCAGGGTTGACAACATATGATCTGATTAGAGTTGGATGCTGAAACTCACTATTCTAGTATCTTTCATCTCAAACAACGGAGAAAGTAAGCATCCAGTTGAGTCTGATTGAGCCACTTAAGGTGAGTCCATTATTATCATAACACTGATTGCTGGGTGCTGTTTTATTTCCTGTTGAAATTCCGTTTTTGGAAATCTCCATTCTACCTTTTAGCTGAAAGAACTGCCTTTGGGAAGGAGTATTTCTGGGTATAAAATGATAGACAAACTGAATGTCCTGTGAAATGATTTACTGATCTCAATGGATATTGAATTCAGGCACTTGAAGCACTGATGCCAATTGAGAAAAACACGACAATGACAGATTGCATGCAGGTTGTTGTGGATATAGATGACAATATTCTAGGGCACAGGTTTGAAAACAAGCACCAAAATTCCTAAGGACAAAGACAAAGCATTGACATGAATTAACCCTAAACAGAAGATTTGGGGGGTGGGGGTGGCGGGCTGGAGGGGGAGTGTTTTCACAGAAACTTTAACCAGGTTACTGAACTAACCCATTTTGTGAGTTTATGCAATATACTGAACTCTAAGCAAACTAGATTCACAGCATACTATGTCCCCCCAAAAAATCTAACTGGAATTAAAAATAACCGAGGTCAGGCTGGTAGTGCTAATGCCACCATTAGGCTTCTAACTGACCTACTGTGAAGAAACACCAACCAGAGGCAGGTAAATTTTAATGGCAATCATCTTGAGGGTTTCATGATGCCTTTTCAAATCTGTTTTTGTTCTCTTGCCTTGTTCCTTGTGTTACACCTTGTTCATAAATTCCCTTTTAAACAGAGGTTTGGCTTTTTGAATTGCCTCCAGCCAAACCATTAAGGTCCTGTTCCTTCTCCCCCATCAAACTGCACTAAAACAAAAACCAAACTTTGAATTAAAAATGGTGAGGGGGAAGGAAGGTCAGTGCTTGAGACAATATTTGAGAAATAAATGCTTTAGAGGTCCTTGGTGCTCTCTGAGCTTGGTTGTTCTCTTGCAGACATTTCATTACCCAAACTAGATAACATCATCAGTTACTTAGTATGAATAATGAAATGTCTGCAAGAAAATAAGCAAGCTCAGAAAGCACCAAGGATGCCTCATATTCTCCTTTATTGGTAACACAAATGTTTGTGTGGAAAACTGAGCCCTGGAAATGATTTGCCTTTGACCCATTGAGCATATTTTCTTTATTTTGCCATCACAATTGCTTTATGAGATAGTTTGTTTAATATCTTCTTATTTACTACAATCTGAGACATTTAATATCTGATATGGGTAGAAGACACATTTTTTTCCCCAAGCGCATTAATAAGGAATCTTCTACTAAGTCTGCTGGTCCTGTATGCCCACCAGCATACAGGAACACCCATATGAAATAAAATCTGAGTTTCTGGCACGCTCAGACTTTTAGGAGAGGGAAAAAGTGCCGGACAGATTTCCGTTTTGTTAGTGTTATTCCACCCTGAATCCTCCAGGAACAAATGATTCCCACTCATTTACAGAAGGATCTGCAATGAGATTCTGCTTCATTCTTACTTCACATTGTATCCATTTATAAAGTCACAGTCCCTTTTAGTTCAAAAGGCCAAAAGTACAGTGAATTAATGCAGTTTCCCATGTTCCCATAGCTAAAAGCCGTATAGGAGTGTCAAGTCAAAGTAGATCCTATGCTAACCCAACCTTCCTACTACTACTAATCCTACTTTAATCAGAGTTTCCATGATCTGCACATTGATATAACAGTCCTCAAGCAAAGTCCTGCATGTTTATAGTTGCTGCCACATCAGCTTACAACACTGGGCAAACATGTAGTTATGGTCTCTGGTATCATAGGGGTACTTAACAGAAGGAATTTGAGTTATTGAAACACACTGTAAAATCATACAATATTCATATTTTGGGTAGTTTTCCTGATAACCTAAATGGAATTGAAGTAAGTGATAAGATTTCTGGTCTGCCAAATTCACTTACTAACGCTATTCATATTTTGAAATATTTTTAAATTTTCCATTAAGTTCTCTTTAAATGCTTTAGCTACTGGTTCAGTGCTCTCAGCCAAGAATGATCACAGTTTTTAAAGATAAAGGTACATTAAATTATGAATGATTCATGAATGGAGTTAGAAAATAAAGGATAACATCTTTTTTTATATAATAAATGAAGAGAAAGTGAAGCTGTTTTTTTTTTCCTTTTTTTAAACTGAGTGAAATTATTTAGCTGGAAAGGAATGTGAATGCTGGCTTTGGAGGTTTAAGATGCCTGATAACTTTGTAGTTGACTTTAGAATATTTAGGAAATTCCACTTAGGTACCTTAGCTCATGACTTTCACCCATTTGCACATATTGAAAGCAGTAAATATAAGGTGGAAGAATTTTGATAAAAGTAGGTTTCTCTCCCAGACAAAAACTGTAGAATGACAATTAGAAATTATTTTACAATGTTTCTTTCATAAACTGAATAATTATGAGAGAAAGCACTAGGTGGCAGTCTTGGGCCCAGTCTTCCAAACAACCGTTTTTATTTCTTTTCCTGTAGCAAATGTTCATATTATGCATAGGTAAGTCTGCTTTCAATACACCAGTTTCTTGATAAAATACTAGCCATTGAATCAGCCCCTTCCTTGCTTCTGCTTAGAAGAACAAATGGAACAACAGAGAACAAATGGAAAAAAATAGACCCATTTAGTTGGCCCATTTAGTTATAAGATGTCCAGTTTAAAAGAGAATAATATAGGTCTCCTGAACTCTTAATACTTTTATAGAAAGATAATTCCAGAGATATATTATATTAGCATCTTCAACTTAGCCTCCCCATTGCTGCACCATTATTAAAAATGGAGGGGCTCCAGGCCCCCCCCCCCAATCTACCCATCTTATTCTCTTCCTCTGTTATGAATACTAATTGGAAATAAACTCTGTAAGGCAGCTCTTCAACTTTTGTTATTTATGATGGATCTGCAGCTACAGGTCTTGTGGTCAGCCAGATCTATTATGAGAGCCATACGTCGAAGCTAAGGTGGCATTCAATTCTGCGAGTTGAATTCCACATTTCTTTAAGTTGCCATGGCTGAGAAACACTGGTGTAGGAAATTAAAAGGCTCCCAGTGAATTAATGCTTCCCCTGTGTGTGAAGTTCATTAGCACAAGCCAAACCAAAATTTAAGAGGTGGGCACCAGATCATTGCCCACTGGTATGGTCATGTTCATCTTCTAAATTTGCCATTGTGTATATGACATATCCCTCCAATGAGACTACTCAGAATCGCAGTCGGTAATAAAGCACACAGCATATCATTTTAAACAACACAATATGAAGCAGAAATGTGGTTAAATACTCATTAAGTCAGTCCCTGGAGTCAAAACAGAATAAATCATTTTCAATTATCTGCCTAAAGGAGGCAACAGGTAAAATGGCATCTCCCACAGTTAGAGCAAATCAAAAGGACCAGTTTTTCATTCCCATCTGTTGTAGATTTATTCATGAGACCTTAGAGAGAGAATGGACTCAGGAGTTGACAAACATTCTTGGCAGATTAAGAGTAGCAGCAAAAACCCACCATGGGAGATAGATATTTCAAGTTTGCGTCATCGGTAGTCATAATCCTTGGCCACAATTTGTTTTTAAGGCTAGCAGCAGAGGTGGGCTCGCCACCATCTGCCCCACATATTTTTGTTGAATGCTGTCCACCATGTGTGTGTGGGGGGGGGCACAGACAAGAGTTTCATGCTTCCTTTTTCCATGTGAGTTTATTTCTTCAGAAAGAGGGGACATGAACAGCAATCTCCCCAAATAACACTTTAAAATGATTGCTATGTATCACACAGTGGGGGAAATAGCTATGAATCTCAATATGGCATTAAGAGTAATAGAGACACAGAGTTCAGAAGTGATAACTAGTGGGGGGAATGAAGGAGAAACCAGAAGATGCATATTGCTTACATAGGAGGAGGAGAGCAAAACTGCATGGTAGAAACCAAGATTCTGCTTTGAATTGTGTTGGCAATTATGTCCATTCTGCTTGACGTGTATTACAAAATCAGCAATTATCAGGGGATAATTGCAAACTGAGTGCTCACTCTGTAGATGTAGTGAAAATAAAATTTTAATTCTCAAAGTGACCTGAGGTGCTTTTATGGTGGTGTTGAAAACCAGCTGCAAAGTCCCCAGATGTTCTGAGAAGCTCTAAAACTAGGATATAGTCAGATAGTTTAAGATCTCTCAGATTACTCAGCAGCGGGTATTAGGTAATCAGCTGACTATTAAGAGCTTCAAGCAATCAGTCCACTAACTAATCAGTTACAAGGACAAAAATCACAGCAAGTGCGTGATAGCACCTTTTCCAACTAAATCTCTGATTTGAGATGGGTGGCGACCTAAATTGAACTAATAGATAATATAAACTAACAAAATGTATTAAAAGTCGCAAGGTTTTGCGAGCTGTGGCTCACTTCATTAGACAGCTGCATCTTTAGCTTGAGCTGCATCTCCTAAAAAACGTATGCCTTTTATTAAAATGTATTAGATGGAAAATGTGCTACGAGATTCCTTCCAAATTTTTGCTGCTATAGACTAACATGGTTCACTTCCTCCAACATCTAACTTGCAGGAGTAATCAGAAAGAGAGACAGAACCAGGATGCAAAATGAAAAACAAAATGAAACCCTGTGCTTTAAAAGGACTCTTAAGAGTATTGGATTTGACAGCTTAAGGGCAAGCATTATGATTCCAAGAAAATAAATGCGCAGAAATTAGAATGACTGGAAAAAGATTTTCCAAACTGGTGCCTTCAGATGCATTGAAATTCAAAACCACTGGCCATGCTGGTTAAAGATTATGGAAGTTAAAATTTAATACACTTGAAGGGCACCCTTTCAAGAAGACTGGCCTGTCAACTGCACAGTTTTATGAAAAAATGATCTAGTGTAGGGTTGTCTATCTATATGAACTTTAAGTTATTCTCATCTATTGAGGATGTAACTGATACCTTTATTTTCTACTTGCAGATAAAATTAAGATGGGATACATTTGATTGATAGTCTAAGCATCTAGAACAAAGCATTCTTAGTTGAAACTGAGAAATAACACCTGAACAACATCAATTAAATGGGACTATAATGAGAATTTCATTTGCCTAATGTTGCTTGACTCCCTGTACAATATCTCAAAGAAACTTCTAGTATCCTGTCAAATAGTACATATTCCAACCATAAAACTGGGATTCCTGGATCCATGGTGTTTTGTGTGATCGCCGAGCTTAATTGTTTGCTTGCTGAGGTTTCTTTGCACAATTAAATAACATCATCATGATTTTACCTAGTTGGATAATGAATTATCTAAAAGCAAAGAACACAAATAATGCTGCAGTTCATCCCTGAGCTATGAACATACTCTTCTACATTGATTCCAAAATTTGTTTGCATTAGTACTCTGTAGAATGGTATGTGAGAGATATTCTTCTTAATCGAGGTCTTCCTGACAGACTAGACTACAATTTCTGTCCTCCCCAAATAACATAGAATCATAGGCCTGAAAGGGACCTTGGGGTTCTTCTAGTCCATCGCCCTTCCCAAGGGCATGCTAACTGGGTTAATAGAAGTGCTAGTCTAACATATTTGAAAGGCACCAGGATACAAAAGTTGTTGAAAACCAGGGCTGGGGAATGATGACCCTTTTCTGACTTGTGGACTTCAACTCCC
>JANHFL010001329.1:60766-77261 GCA_032468155.1 Oxyrhabdium leporinum
TAGTCATAATGTACACTGAAGGTGGCATTTAATTTCGTTGTACGAGGTGCAATGACAATAAAGTAAACTAAAAAAAACACCCTAATAGGGGTTATTATTATTATTATTATTATTATTATTATTATTATTATTATTATTATTATTATTATTATTATTATTATTAGAGGGAGATTTTAAGGTGAACATTCAGGTATTTATTATGGGAATTATTTACACAATAAAAATGTCCACAATGTGTATTGAATTAAGAGGAAAAAAAATGACCAAAAAAATGACCAGAGTTTTGAGCAGAAATTTTAATCTTGACTTGTTGATTTGTCTCTGATTTTTAATCACTATGCAGCACCACTGCCCATCAATCATCTCTTTAGCTTTCTGAATTGGTCCAAACTTACACACTATAAGGTTGTGTTACTAAAATTCAAGATATTTTATATATGGTAGGCATGCATGAATCCAACTGCAGTGTTTGAATTTCCAAATTGATTTGAAAAATTGAATTTATTTGAGGCAGACCTTTGAGTCAGTTCAGAAAATCAATCCAGTCTGGTTGTAAACTTTGTATTGATTCAGTAAATTGAAACAATTTGATTTTAAAGTGATTCAAAGGGGTGGGCTTTTGCATGTGCCAAAGTCTTTAAAATCTCCTAATCTTTCTAATTTCATTAGGAAGTACTCAGTTGGTTACATCTGAAGCAACACTTCAGATTTCTTCAGCAGCTTGCTTTGAAAGTATAATCAAACTATGGAATCTTTGCTTTTCTCCAAGTTTGGTTGTTTGCTTGCAGACATTTTATTACCTAATATCATCAATGCTAGTGAATGTGGGATTTGCTCCTTGTTTATATACAATGTTGGAGGTGGGGTTGTTTTCTCTTTAGAAGTATCTTGAAAAGGCATTGCTCTCTGCTTGATTGTTTGTCTGGTGTTTTCTTCCTCGTTGCTATTATTTGTAACTAAGATATCCTTTACATTCTTTTTGAGACGTCCCAAATGGCTATAATACCTTGGCCTTTAAAGTTTTCTTCCCAAGGAACCTCTGTACTATTTCCCTTAGTTTATTGATGTTGGCCTTTCTAAAACCCATGATTGGTATCTAACTATTTTTTAACCATGTTTTTTTCATTAAATTGATTGAATCACCTTCAAGTCAAACTTCTGAAATGAAATAACATGGTCTTAATGTGTATTCCTCAAGGTTGTGTTTTTTTTGCATTTTGGAACAAGAGCAGCCTATATGTGGCTTCTTCAGAGATGCATATAACTACTTGAGTAAAGCTTTCATGGTTTTAAGAGATAGCTAGAGATGCTCAGGAGTGTTTTTATTGGAGGAAAATATTATAAGTGAACAGGTCTTCCTTTTCTATTTATTCTCTTCCCACAAGCATGCTTCAGCCAGTGTTTTTTTAAACACTTCAAGGCTATGCTTTATGGCTTTTAATAAGGATTTAGCCTTTGACATTAATCTGATGCCCTTTGCCCATTACACATGTTAAACTATAGATTAAAATAGACCCACTGGATGAGAAAAATAGATATGCAACACAACAGGATAAAACATTGGTTGGATAACTATGCACATCCTGAAATTAGGCAAGGATTGAATAATAGTCCCCACAATTGTTGTATTAAATGTGGACATGCGGATTGAGAATATCTCAAGACCGTGATGTTAGGCATCAATACTTCTTTATCTGTTATTTGTCAATAATATTGCAGATGATATATTGGAGGAGGGGAAGATTATATAATAACATAATTCCATTTACTTCTTTTGTCACCATAGCAGGAAGTAGCACTCAGCCATCTTTTTGATTATCTGTCATCAAATGTGTGTTGACTCTTAGTAACCAGATAGATAGATTCTTTCCGGGAAAATCTGTTTGGGAAAATCCAGGTCCTTCAAATCTTCCAGTGTTCTATCCATTGCTTTTATAGCAGGGCTGTCAAACTCGTGGCCCACGGGCTGAATGTGTCACACGCTGGCCATGTCCATGCCCGGTTTAGCAATAGGGAAAAAAGTCACAATATGTCACATGATGACCCCATGATAACGCAAGTTTGACACCCCTGCTCTGTAGCTTAGTCCATTCACTTTGCTTCTGGACATCCACTCCTTTTTCCTTCCAGCTTCCCAGCATTAGAGACTTCTTCAAAGAGCTGGGTCTTCATATAACATGCCCAATGTAGGGTGATTTGAACCTGGCCAATTGCACTTCAAATGAGAGTTCTGGGTTGATGATCCATTTGTTTTCTTGGCTACCCTGGCATTCCCAGGAGTCTTCTCCAAGATCAAAGTTCAAAAGTGCCATTGTTCTTGGTATCCTACTTCTTCAAAGTAAAATTTTAGGCACTTCAGAAAAGCTAAATGTTGGATAAAAGACCACCGGAAAATACTAGGGTTTTAGAATAGATGAGGAGGTAAACAAGCAAATAAACAAAAACAAGAGCAAACCACTTCTGAATTGTCAACAAGAAAACAAACTAGATATGTCCATATAATCCACCAGGAGCTACTTTTAAATTCTGAAGTGGTATATTCAGTGCTATATTACTGTTATTATTCATGCTATAATTTGCTTCAAAATACTCTTGTGTAATATTATATTCCCTGACTTAAAATAGTGCTGTTTTTGCATGGTGAGACAGTAAATGCTGCTCTTTGTCCACCTGACAAATCTAAGAACAAATAGGTAGTTTTAACTTAGCATCTGCAAAAGAAAGCAAATTTTAATTTGCTTGCAAACACAGGTATTACAAAAGCTTTGGGCAAAGATAGAATGGAAAAAGTTGAAAACTACCATTCCATATGGAAATTAAGATGTGGATTGGCTGATTGTATAGTTCCATAATGGAAGAGGCAGATCTTCTACACAGAATTTCCCTGTTTTCAAAGAGGTGTCTGGTTGGAGTCAGTTGATGATTTTTTTTCTAACCTTTTCCCAGATACTGAAGATGGCATGATGAAAGCATTGTTATTGTACAGACTTATCCTACATAAATATTGTAGTAATAGACCAGAGTACATAACAGGAAAATGAAAGAAAATATCCATAAAATAAAGGGAAAAGTTCAATATACTATATATTTTATGTGATCTTAATGGAGTGAAACAGAACATATCCAGCAAGTGTAATGATAGTCCTATGAAGTCATCTTCAGCTCAATTAAAGGGACTGTCTTTAACCTATTGTTGCTGATGTTCAAATTTGTGCACTTTTTTCTAACTCTAAGAAAAGGGAAGAATGACAAGATAATTACACAAAACAACTGGCATTTTGATGAAACAAGTATGCAATTGTATTACAATAATTGCAGTTTATTGTAATTATATAAATTAGCTGTGCCCACATAACCTATAATACATTTTTGTCATCATAGTATATAACGAGCTCGTCATAGTATATAACGAGCTGACCATCTCTTACTTTAAATGCCATGATAATTGTTCATTTTTAGATTGGGTTCAAACATTTCCTCTTTCTTTCATGGACAATTATAGGTGGGCCTGATCCAACTATAATTTAGGATGGATGTCAGTTTTATAAGCACTTAAAAAGTTGTGCTTCCTCCCCCCAATAAATTTATGAAGGTGACTTTTAAAACATTTAGCAAAGAAAAAATCAA
Organism: Oxyrhabdium leporinum; assembly: GCA_032468155.1. Taxonomy (NCBI): domain Eukaryota; kingdom Metazoa; phylum Chordata; class Lepidosauria; order Squamata; family Cyclocoridae; genus Oxyrhabdium; species Oxyrhabdium leporinum. The sequence goes on from JANHFL010001329.1 coordinate 64,394, forward strand.
AAGTAATGCATTTACCTATCCAGATGGAAGCTTCAAAACCCAAGATTTGAATCCATGCATGCTCAGCCGTTTTGTGGGAGTCTTTTTAGGATTACTATTTATTTATTTCTTTTAATAAGTTCCTCTGGCAATCTGTTGCAACATATTCTGCACTGTCTTCAAAATATTTAACTTAAACACATGGATATGTGTTTTATCATTAATGTTTATAATATCCATTTTAAAAAAAATAAAACATGAAGAAAAGAACTGGAGTTCTCTTAAAAAAAACCACAAATATGGTTAGAAGTAAAATTAACAAAGATGTTTACTCTAAAACAATAAACCACAATTTTAAAAAATTGATTTGTTGTAAGTTAAAACAGACATTTTCCCATTTCTGTTTTTATTATGTTATTAATCTATATTACAGAGGCTTAGTAAGGATTCATGGTTAAGTGAATTGCAGAAACATTACAATCTTTTGAAAAAATGACAAATTTGCCTGGAAACACTACTTTTTGTCCTGGAAGCACTAAGCTTTTCCCTTACTGTTTGGAGTTATTTTAATATGCTGCATTTCAGAGGTAAGCCCTTTTTTCTTTCTTTGCCCTTAAAATGAGGGAAGGAGTAGGGTTCAGGAAAATGAAATAGAGCCTTGTGAAGAAAGTTAGCAGGGTGAGTGGAGGCTATTAGGCCCTAGCATTGGGTAAGCATAGGCAGTCACTTCAGGCTATTAACAGGATCAGATCTTTGGTGTATCAGGCCACTTGTTCTAGGTGATTATTTATTTATTATTTATTTATTATTTGTCAGAGCGCACACAGTGTGACTAGGTGAGACAACCCAGGAGCAAATACAGCACACAGGTTTGTATTTACAGATAGTGCTTTTTATCCCTAAAAGCATACATACATACAAGTACTTTGATACAGGCCTTGATACAGGACCAATCAGTAATGAGAGAGAGAGAGAGAGAGAGAGAGAGATGCCCTCACAGGGTCTCTCATATATTACAGCCTCTTAAAGAGGTAGCAGTCAAATAACCCTGCTGACTCATTGCTACCATTGCATCATCGTTACATTATATAGTATTACATCATTACAACCTTACAGCAGCTGGTCAGCTATTAAATCATTACCCTGACATTATTAGATTTTTAACCCTCCTTTATTACTGAAAGGGGGGGGGGAACAAACATAATATTCCTTCTTCCTCCTATTTTTCTCACAACAATGACCATTGTGGGTTGGGCTGGGCTGAGAGAGAGTGACTGGCCTAATATCGCACAATTGACTTTCATGCCTACTATAATTCCAGCACTTTAATCACTACACCGAACTGGCTCTCCTATTATTTTTAAGTTTTGAGGAAAGGGCTGCTGAGGTGTTTCAAGGAGCATTTGGATATGAACTGAGACAAATGGCCAGAGACCATCTTGTTAGATATAGCCATCTGGTCTGGTCATTGAGGGATACATTGAATGTAATTTCATACACCACCCTTGCATAAAATTGTAATGGGCAGAAGTAATGACCTCGAGGAACAGGAGGAAGTCCTGCTACCAAAACAATGGTCAGATAAACGAAATTTGGGGCAGATCTGTAATCTGAGAAAATACTTCAGACAAGTCCCTAATTCTTCCCCCTTCTCCAAAGGGACTTTGGTGTCCCAGTCTGGTCTACCTTGAAGGACTGACTAAATTAAAAGCCTGGACTAAAAGGGAAGCATTTCTGTACAAATAGTCCTCAACTTACAACTATTTGCCCTGAAAAAAAGTGAGTTATGATCACCCTTTCACACTTATGACCATCTCAACATCCCCAAAGTCATGTGATCAAAATTCGGATGTTTGACAATTGGCATGTATTTACAGCAGCTGCAGCATCCTGGAGTCATATGATCACCATTTGCGACCTTTTCCAGCCGGCTTCTGGAAAGCCATGGGGGCCAGATTCACTTAATGACCGTGTGATTCACCTAACAACTGCAGTCATTCGTTAACAATCATAGCAAAAAGGTCATAAAATCAGACGTGGCTCACTAATAACTGCCTTGCTCAGGAAGGGAAATTCTTTTCCCAATTCTGGTTATAAGTTGAGGATTTCCATGTATCGTGGAGCACGGTGACCTGGTTCCTCCTCTTCTGGCATTACAGAAGACACTAAAAAGAAACCTTTAGTCTGGGCTGAATATTCCAAGCAGCTCTTTCATTTTCTTTTATGCTTTGACTTTATCTGTTTCTTATTTCTTTGTGCACTTCCCAAGAGTCTGAATGATTGCAATGGTTTATAATACTGTCAAAGAAACTAATCAATTAAACCACCTGAACTAATGTGTTTTAAAAATTACCAAATAGTTCAAAATACTGAAAAGTTGTGTGTTCATTTTTTTTACTTTTAATTTATTTCTACTAATGCAGATCAGTGCGGGAATGAGATGGAGTGGGTTTATGAATTAACACTGGAAAATGTTACATAAATCAGGCATTCAGAGATCTATTACTTTGCTAGTGTTGAAACAAAATGCCAATGGAAAGATGCATTGAAAAATTAGAATAACAGGAATAATGAGGCAGGAAAAGTGGAAACTTTTTCCTTTCACTTCAGGCAGCAAAATATCCTGCTGAAGGTTGGATGGGAACATTCAGTAGTCATTTAGTGCTCAGGGAAATTCACTTTGCAGATGTCTGAAATACATCCAGGTCACTTTATCTTCCAGGGTTGAGTTTTGATGTTTGAAACAGATGCCAGTATTGGTAGGCCTTGCTACAAATAGTATTCTTTATATATCTGGTTGCCTGTTATTCTCCATCAATTTCCAACAAAATGGATGATATGAATATTTTAGTCTTGCCTTATATAAATCATACTTTGGAAATTCTGTTTGAGGACAGAACCTTTCATCTTTAGGGCCTGACTTTTTCTTCAAAAAAATTCAAAAGGTGGACATAGTTTGGCTTCAGTAAGAAATGGATCAGCAATAAAAAAGGGACAGAATATATTGTACTAACATCAGAATATGGAAAGCTTTTGACTTGTTTCCATGAGTTAACATTTTTCTAAAAATTTGTAACATTCTGCTTGAGATCCAAAGCAAAAATGGTCCCTGACAATTTGTGTCAGCTCCTATCAAAATATTTCTTGAATCATTTTAGCAGCAACTTCCTCAAAACTTTAAATATAATATGAGAGCCAGTTTGGTATAGTGGTTTAAGGTGCTGGGCTAGAAACCAGGAGACTGTGAATGAGTTCTAATCCCATCTTTAACAGATTTTTATGTTTGTCCTTTCAAGCTCTTTATCAGAGCCATGGTGGCCCAGTGGTCAGAATGCAGTATTGCCGACTGCCAGCATTTCAATTTTCTCCGGCACAAGGTTGACTCGGCCTTCCAGCCTTCCAAGGTCAGTAAAATGAGAACACAGATTGTTGCAGGCAATAAGCTGACTCTGTAAACCATTTGGAGAGGGCTGTTAAGCACTGTGAAGTGGTATATAAGTCTAAATGCTATTGCATCTTGATTGTTCTTCTCCAGTGATGCTCAGGTTTGGCTTTGTCCAGAACAGGATGCAATATTTTATATGCAGTTTGGCCATGCAGAATAGAGAGAAATGATGACTTTTTTTTCTTTTTGACATTATGATGTCTTTGCTGATTTGGCAGTAGCATCACACTGTTGGCTAATGTTCAGCTTGATATCCACACAGATCTTTTTTCAGATGTATTGATGCCAATTGTGATTTCCCCAACCTATATTGATGTTCCTACCCAAATGTAAGCCTTCCCTTTTCTCTGCTTCTTGCCTAGTGTTCCAGCTTCTCCAGACCTTATTTCATCTTGATACTGTTCTCTAATTATAGCGGTATTGGACCTGGAGCATTGCTAAGAGAATTATTTTGAGAAATTGGAAGAATTGTAATATTATTGCTGGTAAGGACTGAATTCAAGAGACATGTGACATTTGTTTTTTGGAAAGACAATTTTATCTGGTAATAAAAAATAACTCAATATGTTTTTCTGTGGCATAGATTTTATGATATTTTGCAATATTAGACAATGATTAAAATTATTTCCCATAAGATAGATGTAGAAATCTGTTGGGGCTTCATGATTGTAGTCTTCTTTTTTTGCTATTGTTCCCTTAAATTGTATCATTTTAAAAAAAGTTTCCGTTCTTCTGTGCTTCAAAGGTGGAACTCCGATCTCCCGGTAATAGATGCCATACTGACATTGTTACCATTCCTTGTGGATAATCACAATTCATTTCTAAGAAAGATCCCAACAGCAGCCACCACCTCCTCTGAATGAAGGCATCTGCTGCTGTTTCTTTTTTTAACTTCCAGGTTGATCTTTGTGCATTCATCCACAATGCAAACAGCTTCTTCTTCCTCTTCCTGATAATTCATTTAATAATTTCCAAAAGAACAAGATACACCCACAGACCCCCCCCCACACACACACGTGTGTGTGTGTGTGTGTGTGTATGCTACACGGGGGGGGGGGAGCTCTCTATTCTTATTCCCAAGTTAAGAGAAGTAAGTCAACCTTTTTGTACCTCCTCTACCAATATCATTACCTTTTTTTTTTAACCATGGTTCACTTGTGATATTACCCTCACTGACCCAGATGCTCCGTGGATCATAACTTGAGAAACTCTCAAGCAAAATATGAACATGCCAACATTCAAATCTTCTCACTCATTTTCCTAGTAACTGATATTCAAGGATATACTTTGCCTGATCCACAGTTTCTATGACTGGGTAGTTATCATGGCCATGCTCCATAAATTTAGCCAGGCCTCTTTTAACATAATCTAATTGGTGTCCATGTCTGCGCATTCTGATAGCCAATTTCATAATTTATCTACTATAAATTATTAAGAAAAAGCATTTGATGTTCTCTGTCCTAAATATGACTTACCATTTATTCACTGCATTAAATCAGTGGGAGATCTCTGTGTTGCTATTCTATATTGCATCCAAGTCTCAGAGCAGAAAATATCTTTTAATGTCAGACAATGGCAATGTGTTCTTATAAATATTGAAAAAGGGCAGCTTGAATTCTTTATAGGCATAGTTAAAACACAATGGAAAAAATGCAGTTCACTGTGTTCACAGACTCAAACATGTTTGCTTCTTGTCTGAAATTATCCTGCTAATCTGTTTTCGTTTAACTACCTTTTGCCACACATTGTTTTTTCCAGAAATCTGAGCACATACTTCACCATTAAAAATTCCCCCTGAAATATTGAACCCCCACTGAGAAAATTATCTCAAAAGGTTAACACACTAAGGCTTAAACGTAAAATGTCAATGGACAACTCATATTCTCCTTTCCTCTTCTCCCTTTTATTTTTTTTTAAATCACCTGCAGACTAGTAATCAGAGTTTTAAGTATCAAGGACACTCCCAAACATCGGGAATATTTTGTAGAGTGGGTAATTTTTGCTTCCCCTCATGTCTTATCTCTACGGAGATAAAGCTTTTACCTGGAGAAGCACTGTTTTCCTTTCCAAATTTTCCTCTGTGAACTGTTCAAGGCAACAAGACAATTTAAATCAATGAACAATTGTCTAGGTGAAAAATGGAGGGCAGCAAGAATTAATGAAATGCTAGCTCTCAGTTTAAGCATTGCCACTGGGGTCTGGTGTCAGTCATTGCCATTCTGGAGGATGCAATGATAGCAGCCAGGAGTGAAAAGGAAGAAAATGGGAATGCCCATCTGCTTGCCTGCGTTGCAATGTAATAACAGGGACTGAGGTGGCCTCTCACGCGTTGGGTCAGTGGCTGCTTGATATTACTGCTACTAGCACGACTATTTAACATTTATTGCTTCTTCACATCGGGGGGTAATATTTCAGCAGGGCTATAGAAAAATATAATTTTAAATCATTGTTATGCCTCTGTCCCTGATGGCAGGGCACAGGTGAAAATCATTAAGTGATAAACTATGGCTAGTCAAAGCAGGTGGATGGTGATATGCGGAGGGCGGCTTCTGAGGAACCACTCAAGGAGTAGCCTTACTATAGGCTTGACAGTCTGTTGTGCTGTGGATGGCAAATGTGTTATATGGACAGAAGAAGATTTGGCTAGAAAGTTGGGGTACATTCCTTCTCCTGATGCCCATACATACATAAATATGTGTATGTGTGTGTGTATACACACACCCTCCTGTCCATACACACCTATACACACCCATATCCATATCCTTTTTCTACTCTTCTACATTCAACATCTGAACTGGTAGAAGTTGAGGGGATTTGGGGACGGGTTTCCCAGATGCCCAACTTCTCCTGTCTGGTTGAGGTGAATTGTTTTCCTTTGTTTCCTTAACGATTTGGTTTCTTCTTATCTATCTCCTGAAGGGATATTCTAGACAAGATTCCTGGATTTTTGTCCACCCTGCTTATGTGCCTACTTCATCATTAGTTACGGCAAGCTTCAGCCTAGTCTCACAATGGATTGGAGTTTCTTTTGATGATTTAAGGTCAGTGTTAACTGCAGGCAGCTGCTTGGTTTATCCCTACAGATTTCTTAGTAAAGGTTTTGTTGTTGTTGTTGTTGTTGTTGTTGTTGTTGCTTTAAGTGGCTTGCCCTTGCTTACTTCCTTGGGTTGAAAGAGAGGGACTGAATTAGGCAGGACTAGAACTCACAGCTTCCCTGGTTTCTGGCCGGATGCCTTCACCAATACACGAGATTGCTTTTTTACTAGTTCTAACTCTCAGATTAATACATACAGAACTGCAGTATTAGCATAGATTTGAATCACAGATGATTACTGGGATTTTAATTTTACTAATGTTTATGTATTTTATTTATTCTAACCTCGCCTTTATTACTTTTATTAACAACTCAAGGCATCAAACATACCTAATATTCCTTCTTCCTATTTTCCCCACAACAACAATAACCCTGTGAGGTGAGCTGGCCTGAAAGACAGTGACAGAACCAAAGTCAGCCGGCTTGCATGTTTGCTCCCTTTAAATTAGATGAACTAGGGAAAAATGAAAGAGAGTGATCAGAAGGAGGGAGTACAAATTCTTTTGGGGCAGATCGGAATGGAAAGTTTGTTTTCCTGTTTTCATTTTTTCAAAAGTTCCTCAGTTTGCTGAAATCAGATAAGATCTTTCTGCGTCTGGCAGAATTTTCTGATCATGCAGTTTTGCTCAAGCGATCATTGTGTGAAAGGAGATCTGGGGGAGCCTTCTCACATTGTGGGAAAGCATGGGGTTTAAGTGACAAATGCAGGCCTCCCTCAGCAACTACCTGGAATTAAAATACACTTTTTTTTTGCAGTGAGAAAAAAAAAAGTAAGGGCCAGCATTTAGCTCAATGTTAATTGTTATGCAATGTTTTGTAAATTGCTGTATAAATTGAATTAAATCGGCAGGATTACCCACAAAACTGTAACATCCTAAGAACTTGGAGGAGGGGAGGAGTCTAAAATATGGGGGGAGGAATGGTTTCACTTCTTATTTGCCTTCAGAATTCCTCTATAATCCCCAGTCACTCTTTGTTTGACAACACTGAAAGACTAAGGGAATGAATGCTCAGTAATATCTTCTGGTGGTATCTATTATCTCTTAATTTAAAAAAATGGCATGGAAGTGCTGCCATTTTAAGGCCATTGGGCAATATGAGAAATGAAGGTTGAGATCTGATAGACTTATAGCTAGGGTCAAGTTTTTTTTTTTTAATTTTTATTTTGATGGCTGCTGGAATATATGAATGCCCAAGTTTCAGCATTCTGTTTGTGAAGTGTGCTTTTATTTATTGTGTAAAGAATAATTGGCTTAATTATCAGGCACATTTACTATTCTGAGATTTGTGGGTAAACATAGCTCCTTTTCAGATATATTCCTCTGTTATTTGGAAACTTGTACATAGTGACTACGTTCATAGAATATGAATAAGTTCGGTTGTCCCCCCCCCCCCATCATAGGCTCCTCCTAAGATGGCCAAGGATACCATGGAAAAAATACAAACATAATTTTTAATTTTTGAGCTGAAGAAGTTTCTTGGATGAGAAGCGAAACGTCTTCAAAGAAAAAAACCCAGAAAATCCAGTTGCCTCTTGAACAAGCACTTTTGGGACAACCATGACCTGGATGACTGAGAATCTCCATAGATTTAATTTTTAAGACAAATATACAACATGTATATGAAGTATGCAGATATTGAACTTGTTATCATTATATCTTCATGACATATTCATTATGCAGAAGTCAGGGGTTAAAACCCATCACTCCAAAGGATGTGTAGATTGTTAGCATGAATCTAACACCTATCTTTTTGGAGCATTATTCCAGTCCATTTGTAGAGATAGGTACAACAGATTTTTTTAAAAAAGTTTTTTTAAAAAAGTATCCACTTTTTCTTGAAATTTTCTTTAATTCATGGGCTTTTGAACCCATATTGTGCAAAGTTATGATAAATACCATAAAACATCATATTTATATATTTTTTCCTGATGTAGACCTTTTAGGCACATTTATATTATTTAGGTATAATACATCTCACTGAGATAAACTCGTGTTTATAATTTTGTTTTTATTATACACTACCGGAAACTACAGCTGTGCAATAACCTAGAATTCAATTAGGAGGAGGTGTTTTAGAACATGAACCCAGTGATTGCAGCTCATGAAAGAAACTGCATTGTTTTTCAGCACCATGGGGGCTACTGTGAGGAAGCTTTCTTTCTAGCAGCAGTAGTTTGGAAATGATACAGCTGCTTTCATGAGTTACAGACAGATGTTGCCCTCCTCTGTATTCTGAAGTAATGTTTCTAAATCAAATCCAAAGCATTGCACAGCACTTCTGGAAAGGTGTTGTTGTTATAGATATTTCTTTTACAAACCATTGAGGGAATATGTGTTTCTTTCATGAGAAAGAATGATATACTAGCGAGACCACTAGGCACAAAGTTGGAAAAATACAAAGATACCCACAGTGGAGAAGTGGACTGTGAAGATGATAGAAATTGCTCAGTTGACCTCCTTGATGAGGGAAGGAACAACTACTACATTTATAAAAGACTGGAAACTCTATGGACTTTTTTTTTTTTAATGAGCAAAAATGAATGGGCGATTTCAGAATTTATTGATTAAAAGTGGTTGTTTATGGGAAGAAGGAACCATGTTATGTAATCTGGGAGGGCGAAAATGGTATTAACCATGTTTGCAACTGCAGCAGAGAAAATTGGAAGTTGCTTTTTAGAATCTTTTTTTTTCTTTAACTTTTACTATTTCTCACTTTTTCTTATATTTTTTTCATATCTTTTTCTGTTTAAAATTTTGTCTTTGCAATTCTGTAGTTTTTAATCTTGTATAACATTCTTGGTTCCTGGATCAGGTTCTATGGCAGATTAGTCATATCCAAAGGAATGGAGATGGCATTGCAGCAGTTATCAGTGGCCAGGAGTTTATTCTGGCTGGCTGGCTCTCTCTGCATAAAGGAGAGACAAAGAGATCACCCACCTTCACCTCAGATATCTGCTCCTCATGAGGAGACTATGGCAACCAAAGGATGTTGCCATCTTCTTGTGAGTACAGCAGTGGGAGATAAAGAGATAGTGTGCTTATAATCACAGCACAGTCTTTTTAAGGGCATTAGCTTTGCTCAATGCCTCATTTTCTTAATCACTTTTAGATGTAATTAATATACAAGTTAAAGAGAGGTCTTTGAATCAGTAGTAGAAAGAAAACAACCACCCGGTGAGTCAGCCTTTCCTCCAGATTACAAAAAGAAAAGAGAAGAAGAAAATGACATCTATAAAGACCTTAAATTAATAGCAAAAGGCTTACTAAAATTTTGACTTAAGAAAGTTATAAATGGGTGGGAGGGATGGAATAAATTTGAAAGGTTAATATTTGTCAAAAGTGCTTTTGATATTATTTAGATCTAACTAGATAAAAAGATCAGGCATTTCTATTAATGTTGATCATTTAACAACAAAAGGAAAAGCCAATTAGTGGGATTTACAAAACAGACTTAATGTAATATGAGGTACACTGTGTGGTAAAACTACAAAGAACTTAGTTTTCAATAGTTTTCATATCCACGGTTAAGAAAAAGATTTAAAATAGATAACAAGACATTTGAAATTGAACTTCAGAAGTCAGAATTTGGAGTTGAATACGTACAAAAGATAAACATGGAAGTGCTAAAATATACAAACCTTTACTGAAATTTGAAGAGGAAGAAGAACAAGTAAAAGGGCATATGATAAAATGGGTTAAGAACTTTGGATATAATGTTGGTAGAATGGTAGGAAGACGTGGCTGAAAGGACTGAAATATATATGATGTTACGACTTAAAAAGACAATTTTTATAAAGCGATGTACCATTGGTCCATGATTACAGAAAAATTATATAGAATGAGGAAAAAAATGCCTTCTTTTTTGCATCTGGTGTAGTTAATTTAATTTAAAAAGTAATCTTATTTAATTAAAAATTAGATTAATTTATTCTCTTCTGACACAAGTCTTCTAATTATCTCACCTCAGCTAGTGATCTGATTCGGAAGCATGAGGCCAGTCCATTCACTGCTATAAAATCTAATCAGAATACCATCAGTATTTAAAATGTTTATCCTGTATTTTCTCCTAGCTGTAGAAAATCTCTCCAGTCCCAGCAACATTAGCACATGGGAACAGTACAGAACAATAACAGGACTTCTATATGACCTCAGGATTTTAAATTGTTTAGCATAGCATATTTGTGATGTTTTAATAAAAGGTATAGCATGAATGATTTTCCCACCTCAGACAAGGTGAGGTAGGCAAGGCCCCTTGAATGGTGATGCGGAAAAAAATAAGGTGGAAAGACTTGGGGACTGAAATGTGACACTCATCTATTCTTTAATCTTTCATAAGGCTTTGACTCTTCTGTAACCTTTGTTGAGACGGCACACAAAGTCACAGTACTGTACACGTCTCCTGTCACTCTCCAAGACACATATTGCAATGTTTATCTTTTTATCCATATGCCCTGTGTGTTTTCATGTGAGTACTTTTATAGCTGGCTTTTCCTCACAGCTGGCTTTATTCTCTTTGACACTGTGTTGTACTGGCACAGCTTTGTGACAGCTGCAAAATATGTTTCAGATGACATGTTTGACTTCGGTGACATGACAAGGAAAATAATTTAAAGTTTCTCCTACTTGAACAGAATACTTAACAGGTCATCAGTAACTATCGGATGATAGAAATGCTATTTGGGATCCAGATGACTTCTGGAAGGCATCTTGGGGGGTTCTGTATTAATGAAATAATCCAAGAATTTGATGTCTAGTTATATTATGAAGATGTTGTATTGCCTAACTCATGTGCTGAGAGCAATTTTCTTCCTTTTTTACACTAGAGCAAGCTACACATGTAATATTATAATAGGTTAATTCTTCTGACAGGGGGGAAAAAGTTACTTCCGTTTACAGCAGATGGCAATGAGTAAAAGTCAGTTTCCATATTATTTTTTCATGATGGTGCAGCATTCCCAGAATAATTTAATCATTCTGTAACTGAAAAAAAATCTGTATACATGCAGCTTTTAAAACAAAACTATATCCATTCTTATGCATGAAGGAAAAAAGCCACTCTTGCAATATTTTCAGTATGCCAGGTTGTGCATTTTACAGAGCTTGAATAAATCTTATTTTAATTTATTTCATTTATATTAAGAATGTTCATAGGTGATACAATGGCTCTCAAATATATCTTTTAGCAATATGTGTGGAACTGGATTATATAGTGCTTCCCTTAACAATAAAATAAAACTTGTCCACCTAATAGTATTGTTCCTATAGCGAAACTACGAGATGACCGATACTGAGTGATGTACAATTAATACGTAAAAGTCGTATAAATATTGCATTCCAATAGGAGGCCCTTAAAATAGGAATAAAATAATTTAAATTGAAAAGTTGGGGGTGGGCCTTCAGGGTGCTAGCTAGCCTCATATCTGTGTGCTTCTCTGCAAGGCAGGTCTTCAAACACTTCTGAAAGGCCAGGAGAATGGGGGCTGACTCACATCTGGGGGGAAGAATATTCCAAAGGCAAGAGTGATCTCAGAGAAGACAATTCTTTTAAATGATGGGGTCCATAACATACCCTCCCTGCCTGACTGGATGGGAATGCCCAATATAATGAGGAGAAGAGTATTCCATAGCTAAGGTTGTTGCCACCTAACAGGTATCCAGATTTTTGCAGCCGAAGATCTGTTAGTCCTGCTGATAGTAATCAATGACTTGGATATATCTAAATGCACTGCATAATGACTATAAATGTTGTACTGAGGACCTGATGGTCTAAGGCTGGGAGTGTGAGAAAGACATAGTTTTTATATTCATCAGGTGTCAAATGACCTATTAATGACGAGACAGGATATGGCATCTAGAATGATATGTGGCCTGTTTAACAATAGAGGTTTGGATACTTCCTGTGCCAGGCAAGGATTTGTTTAAATTTCACATATTTTTGTGAATGTGCGTGTATATTTCTATATATTTGTTGCAAAAGTGATAATATGGAAATGGCTTTAAATGGAACATATTGGAGATTTGAAGTCTATGCTTATGGTGGGTTGTATAATTTGCAAGTTGGAAAGGCTGTCAAAGTCCAGTAGAGTCAACCTTTTTTTTTTTTTTTGGTTTCAGGATGCACTTGACCAATCTCCTGATCCCAGTGGAGACTAAACTTCACAAACTTTTGGAAGAACTCTTTACTTCACAAATGACTTCTTGTTCTGGTAATTTATTTCACAATTTTATCATTTTTTAAATTAAAGTTTTACAAAATACATAAAAAATGGCATAAACTAGGAAGGAAGGAAGGAAGGAAGGAAGGAAGGAAGGAAGGAAGGAAGGAAGGAAGGAAGGAAGGAAGGAAGG
>JANHFL010001329.1:77361-96107 GCA_032468155.1 Oxyrhabdium leporinum
GGAAGGAAGGAAGGAAGGAAGGAAGGAAGGAAGGAAGGAAGGAAGGAAGGAAGGAAGGAAGGAAGGAAATATTTTTTTCTAATAATCAAAATTACAAATTGTAAGTGCATACTTTTTTCTGTTTCTTAAATTTGTTGAAAACTGTAAAATCTTTTATCTAAATTCTGTTTATAATTTTCTCTAAATAATAACATAATTTATAATAAATTTATTAATATATAAATAAAATAATTTTATAATCTCTTTGAGAAATTTTTAATATATCTTGGTAGATTAGCCATTTATGTTTGTTTATCATTTCTCAACTATAAAATGCTTCTTGTGCTGAAAGCCATAAGCATGTTTTCAGACAAATACTACATACTCTAAGAATAGCCATGTAACATAATGAATTTTAATGTCTTCGTGTACCTTAACTTTGTCATAGCATAGATATCTGTGTCACCCAAATCTCAAATCTAAATCTAGTAACCCTCTGTTTTTTAACAACACCCACTCTTTCATCCAAACTAAACAACAAGCAGCAAAATATAGTTTCAAATACAATTTCAAATCTGATAAGTCCAATGCTCCTCTTTCCTTTGCATATTGTAATGCGTTATATTTAACTTGTGGGTGTTTTTTTTCCTCTGGCCATACAAATTTAGATATATCCTTCTGCCATTTTAAATTGGTGCGTAATATTTTTGTTTTGATAACTAATGTACAACTTTAATCTTAATCATAGAAATTCTGCCCAACAATGACAGTTGTATTTTGCCCCATCTTGACATATCTTTTTCAACTTCATACTATCTCTTGATTTAATAGTTTTGAAATAACTTGCAATTCATAACTATTTAAGTTATACCCCATTATTTTACCTTTTTCTCAATCTTGAAATCTGTTTTATTTATGTGTTTGGTCTTATAACTTCATGTTTTATTAACATGTTTTCTTTTTGTCTTCTGGTTATTAATCTTAAAACATGCTAATAACCTTTTTTTTTTTCATTTACTCTTTATAGGTTCAACACCCTTTAAAGGGTTTGCCAAAATCAAAACCAAGTCATCTGCAAAAGCTCTTAACTTGTATGACTGATTCTTAATATTTACATGAACAGTCCTCTCATCCTGTCTTATAATATTTCAAGAACTAAAATAAATAAAGAAAAGATAGTGGACAACCTTGTTTTGTTCCCTTTTGTATCTTAGATGGCTTAGTTAAGTTTCCATTAATGATTATTTGTGTTATCTGTGAAATATAAATCAAGAAGACTTTTGACAATTTGAACTGAAATTTTATAAAATTTTCCCCAAAATTTATATCTTCCAAAACCTTAAACAAAAAAGTCCAGTTCAAATTGTCAAAAGCGTTCTCTGCATCTAAAAAGATCAATATGTCTTGTTTTTTACTATGTTGTTCCAAATATTCCAAAATATTCAACACAGTTCTAACATTATCTTTCAACATTATCTTTTGAAGTCAAATCTCGTCTCTCTTTAGATATTAACATTAAGTTGGCCTCTTTCCAAGTCTCTGGTATGCTTTCGCCTGTAGAATATAATTCATCACACTTTGTAAAGGTTGTAAATGTTCATTCTCAAAACCCTTACAGTACAGATTTGATAGTTCTTCGGGCCCAGGCATCTTTCCTGGTTTGTTTTTTCTAATTGTCTCTGAGACTTCCCACATCATTATAGGCCCATTCATAAATTATCTTTGTTCATTTGTAATCCTCAGTAAATTTTGTTTTCAAAGATCTTCATCTATGACTTAGACTTAGAATAACTTTATTGTCACTTTGAGTGTACACTAATCAGAATACATTAAAATGAAATTTCATTGTGTACAGCTCTCTATTTTATACAACGAGAAGAAATATCCTTTATACGGGTTAGAATAATTTTGATAAAATGTTTTTGTATGGACATATCCCTGATTTATAATTTCAATATCATTTTCTTTTCTTTCTTTTCACAATTTAGAAATAAGTTCTCTTCCTACTTTATTCACAAATTGCTTTGTTCTGCATAATTCAGTTTTATTTCCATTTCTCTTATTGTTAACATAGATAATTGTTCCTGTAAAATCTTAATTTGATGGGAGATACTTTTATTCTCTCCCTCATTTCTTACCTCTTCTTTTTATTTCATTCAAGATATTTTATATTTTCTCTTGCCTCTTCCTCTAAACTTCAAAATTATATCGTATCAGCTAACCTCTAATAAAAGGTTTACTTGCATTAGTGACCATCAAATCTGTACTTTAAAAAACACCTTTTTAATTTCTTTTTGCAATCCTCAAGAACATTTTTATGTAGCAACTCTTCTTTTAGCATCCATCTGAAATCAATATATTTTATTTTCTAAATCAAACTCACAGGATTATGATTTGGCAAAATATTTGATAAAATCCCTACTTGAAAAATTTTAGTTGCCAAGTGTCTAGAAGTCCAAATCATATCTATTCATTTTTAAAAAATCTATGTCTTGCTGAAAAATAGGTATACCCCATTGAATTACCAATCTTACTTCCATTTATTTCACAATTTTAAGACCTATTATGCCAATGTATATTTTAAGTGACTTTTCTTTTTACAGGTGATTGCTTATATCGCTGTATGTGTATGTTTAATTCAAAGGGCAGGTTACACATTTGTGCATTAAATAATAGACTAGAATAACAGAATAAAAAACCTGGAAAGGACCTTGAAGGTCTTCTAGTCCTTGCTAAATGCAATGTCTCTCTGATCTGTGGATCATTCTCTTCTGTCTACTTCAAGAAGTAATAAGAAAGAACATTCACCACTTAATCCTGAAAACGTATATTTTTGTTCTGTGCCTTACAGCAATCTCGGTAAGGACATTCAGATGAAAGAAATGATGAGTAGGAAATGATCTGAGAAGGGGCCAGAGACAGAGAGGTATCTAGCTACTTGCAGCCAAAAATGAGCAGCTGCGTCCCAAAGGAGATGAATCTACGGAGTTGTGAGCTGTGCTAGAAATAGTTATGATATCATCATGTATGTGACAAGTAGCACAAGTTATTAAAATAACAGTTGCACAGCATTAAATGAAATCAGTGCAAGCTGAGGGTTAAATTATTCCTATCATCTTAACAGAAGTCACAGCAGAGGTCAATCAAAGTGCAGAGCAGATTAGTTTTGACAATAGAAGGAAGACTGTTTTTGTCAATCTACCTGATATAAAGATTCTGTCATATTTTGCTATAGTTCTATCACTGCCTTAGAAGCCTGGCCTGGTTTTTCTTTTAATGTGCACAAACTAGTTTATAGCAGTCACATGCCTATGGCCTTGTTCAATATTGTTTATAACTCAGTACAGTGAGTTTATGGAACTCTTTTTCTTGTAGAATACATTCTGCTTTCTTTGGGTATTTTGTTAATGGAGTTGAGTAGATGTTATAGAGGTATTCCTTACAATGTTGTGTAAATTAGGGCTGCAAAAACTCATACTGCCACCAGATATAAGCAAAGTGATACAGAAAACTATCTCTGGAGACCTTTAGGAGAGGTTTTTGTAAGCGTATTTGGTGGGGGTGGGGGTGGGGTGTTCCAATCAGTTGCCCATATTTTTGAAGCATAGATTTGGTCTCTATAATTGTAATCCTATTTTTATATTTGCTACATAACAGATGCATTAACTATTTTGAAGGATGGCTATTATTAATGTGGAAGTATCATCAAATACGTGCTCTATATCCATATGGTTTAGGTCAGAGTATCAGAGGATATGATATCATGTTTAGAATCATCAAAACATAGGGGTGGACAAGAACTTGGAAGTCTTCTAATCCAACTCCCTACCCAAGGCAGGAATTCAGTGTGAGACTCATCAGGGCCCAGTTTGAGAAGAACCGGGCTGCAGGCCACCATCTCCCTCTTAAAATGCAATTTAGAGGCTTTCTTTGCAAAAGACTTTGTGAAAAGCCTTGTTTTATCCTTTAAAGAACATTTAAAGAATATTTTTTAAGAATATTTGAAGGACGTGGGATATTTGAAGGACCATCTTTCCTAGTCACATTTAACCCGACCCACCACTGCGGGAAGGCAGAAAGTGTGATGGCTCACCTCTCTTAAGCTGGTCCATCTGATGGGACCAAGAAGAAGGGCTTTCTTTGTGGTGGCTCCCTCCCTATGGCATCTCATCCCTGCAGAGATAAGTTTCCCCACCCTGATACTCTTTCACAAGGCCCTGAAGACCTGTTTTGCTAGTGGGCCTGGGGATCCCAGAGTGGGCTGAAGCCCATTAAATGGCTCATTTTATTGTTATCACCAGAGGGGATAGGGATTATTGTTTTGTTTGTTGTTGTTGTTGTTGTATTTGGTTTTTATCTTTATAAATTGCCTGAAGTCATTGAGAGTGAGTTAGATGGCCATATACATTTTCTTAAATAAATAAAAAAATAGATTAGTAATGAATAGCCTCTTTAAAATTCAGCCTTCCAGGCAACTTTGAGGAGGAAGTTACCATGTGAAAAGTAGCCACCCAGACCAGAAAAAGAGCACCTCAGAATCCCTTCAGCAACAGTGTTTGAGCTGATGTAGATAGTTCTTTTTTACAGTCATTTTTTGGGGATTTCATGCTATGTTTTGCTGTGAAGGTTTGGCCATAGTCATAGAATCATAGCCCTGAAAGGACCCCGGAGTCTTCTAGTTCACACACAGACACCCGCCTCCACTCAGGAGATACTTGTTCCAAAGTGTTTGCTACTCAATCTTAAATACCAATTGCTCAATGGATTATATGATCAGATTGTTAATATATTTCATTGATGTCTATAGAGGGAAAAGGATAGTATTATTTCAAATTGCTACATAGATTATATTGAAAGTCTCTAAAGATTATCTGCTGAGTGCCAATTTTAATGAATCACATTTGTCTTTCTTGATTAGGTCCATTATTATCCCCTTTAGTCTTTTTACCAACCTATTAGTTCGATTTTTCATATCCCAGTATAAAAGAATTGCCAATGAGATGGTCACTTATCAATTGGTTTACAATACAATTTGCAATTTAGAAATTTGAAAACTATAGTTTCATGCATGAAAATTAATGGTGTTAAGTCTAAGAAGAACATTCTAAACAAAGCGAGACAAGGAAAAGTTTTGTTTGTTCTTTCCACAATTGCATAGAGGAGTACTCTAATGTGTAATGGAGAAAACTGAAACACAACGTTGGTTTTGTCAATGCATTTTTATGCACCAATTTGGACATTCCTTATTATTAAAAAATTATCACATGTCTATGCAATAACTATCACATTCAAATTAAAATGTGCAGAAATAATGCCAGTATAAACAATTTGGCTCTGGGGATGATTAGAGCTGTACTCACAAACATCTGAAAAAAATCATACCAAGGAAAGATGTTGTAGGCTGAATAAAGTTTGTCATACACTTGTATAGGCTTTCCACATTTATTGTGCCTGCTGTAAATATAATTTGCATTATTAAAATTATGTGCATGCTTGCATGGGTGAATAGCTCCCTCAAGGCAGTTTACAAAATTAAAAGCATAAAGAATTACCAAAACACCAGTAATATAGAATGCAAAACATTCAATACTAGCAATAAAAAAGCAAATTT
Organism: Oxyrhabdium leporinum; assembly: GCA_032468155.1. Lineage (NCBI taxonomy): Eukaryota > Metazoa > Chordata > Lepidosauria > Squamata > Cyclocoridae > Oxyrhabdium > Oxyrhabdium leporinum. The sequence continues at coordinate 82,952 of JANHFL010001329.1, forward strand.
ATTAATTCTTTAACAAACAGACCAGTATCAGTCAATTAACAACAGTTTCACATAATCAGGTTTTAAGACAGTTTTTAAAACATGTAGTGAGTGATCCCAACAGCAGTGAAGTTCAATAGCAAGAAGCTTCAGTTGAAAGGATTTCATTTCGTGTCTACTAATTTGATGAATATTATCAGTAGGCATCCAAGCAATATCTCTATACAATATGCAAGAACTGGGTAAGTTCATTTGGGAAAAGGTGGTAAAAATAACATGGTCAGAAACCATGTAGGATTTTAAAGACTGGGTTTTTCCAATATGTTGAATCCCAAGATAGGTAATGATACTTTGGGATAGTAAAGTGTACAAAGCTCAACTCAAAGAGTCTTTAATGGCAGCTCAACACAAAGCACCCTGCAACAATTCAACTTTAAATACAGGGTAGTGTTGCTAAGGTCTCTTAGTTACTGTCATTGCTAAGAATGACTGTAGCCAATATAAATCGAGAAAATTTGACCATGGTTTCTACCTGCTCTTCTAGAAATAGCTATGAGCTTAGGATGACCTCTAAGTTGCAGATCTATTCCTTCAGGGAGAATGTAACTCCATTCAGAAATAGTATAAACGTTCCCAAAGATCACAAGTTTCTGGACAAAGAGCCCCTCCTATGTTGCTAGGATTCAATTTTACTTGCTTTGGCTCATCCAGATCCTTATGGACTCCAGACATAATACATTGATATATTATCTGCCATCATTAGTGATAGTATCCTATCATCTGAGTATCTGTTTCGAAGCTTTGTTTGCTACCCAGCCAAGGCTACTATTCAGCATATTTCTTATATGGCAGTTCCTTTATTATGGACACATTGCAAAAAGGCTATTCAAGGAGAATACCTTGGTTCTTTGCTTGTTACCAAGTTAGTCCATTGGTTCATCCAGGTTAGTGTTGTCTATAATGATTGGAGTCACATGTCATGTTAAACTAAAACAAATTGGTTTGACAAACAATATGAAATAGGAATCCAGCAATTGTGTGTGTATGTGTTTTAAAAGTGTAGAATGTCTAAACCCAGTCAGTTTAACAAACCATAGGTTAGCAAACTGAATTGGCACATTGTATGAATGTGTTTATTGAATGTTCGTATAGGCATGAGAAAAACATTTCAGTCCTATCTGGGAAGTTTTGTGTACTTCATCGCTGCTCCCTCACTATACTCAAAGCAACTTACAGTGCTATAATAGAAACCATATTTTTCAATCGGGAATCATGATAATTAAACAGATTTTAAGCTGATTTAATTTTCTTTTGTACACATGCTCTCTTTTTTCTAAACTGTGTTTCAGCAATTGTCTTAAAACATGTTTTTTTCTACTTTTGCTGAGCCTTCAAACTGGGTGATTGATGACTTCTTTGTTTTATTTGAATATTTTAGCCTTCTGCCCCCAAAGGGAAAAATGCTTTAAGCATTAAAAAACAAGACAAGAGCCAACCCTTCCTCTCTCAAAGAATTTTTGTGCTGTTGAGGCTAAGCATGAGAACCTTAGGTTAGTGGCAATCAGTATAACTGCTCAGGAGAGGCTTTCCAGTACCTCCACCTCCCCCAAAAAACCCCACTCTCTCAAATTAATCAAGAAGTGATAGATACATAGATCCTTATGTGATGATCCTTCTGTATTATTCACCATGAGCATAAACATTCAGCAATACAGTTGTTATATATCATCTATTTCTTCTTTCTTTCTGGTACAAATGCTTTTTATTTTCTTCAAGAGGATCTCTCCAGAAACAGGCTTTAAAGATGTCCACAAAAGAAAGAACTTGAATGGTTATTCTTCTCTCTTTAGAGAAGAAATAACTTGGGGGAGGAAGAAGAGACAGAAGCATATATACATTTACTCAGAGATTAGATTGTCCTACAAGGATTAAATTTAGCTATTAAGGTTTGAACTCAGTTCTAACCCTTATTCCCAGCTTGGTATCATATGGATACTTTGGGGTAGATCTGTGCACTCAAACTTTTTACTGAAGAGAGATAGCCATGAAGGACCATTTTATGCAATTTATTAGGACCAGCAAATTAGCACCATCTTTTCAATAGCTTATCTTTATCCCCAATATAATGTTGCCATATTCACCCCATTATCTTGAGCCATAAGAAATTCTAGTACAGGCTGAATGTCTATGGAGATTCTCAGTCACAAACTGAGAAACATGGTATACGCAGTGAGCCATGTGCAAATCTGTACATTGGGGGGGGGAACAACCACTTTATAAATGCATGGCACAACATAGGAAAACCACCCCCTCAGGACAAGATTCAGCAGTCCATCTGCATTTAAAAGACAAAGGCCACTCTTTTGAAGATAGCAAAGGCCACATTTTGGACAGAAAGGACTGCTGCTTTGAAAGAGGGGTCAAGGAGGCCATCAATGTCAAAATTGAACAGCCCTCTCCCAACAAAGGGAGAGGGATATGATATCATCTATCTCCAGTCTACAACACAGTCCTTTCAGCAGTTCCAAGAAAGCTCCGCACCCATTTGCACTATCAGATGACCTTGATGACACAGATAAATCTCCAGGTGGCATCAACAACTCTCTAAAAGAATGCAAATAACCAGCTCTCTGCCAGGAGTATAAATCCTTCCATTTCCCACCATCCAGTCAAAACTGAAGAAGCTTCTTGGATGAGAAGCAATACGTCTTCAAAGAAAAGCAAGAAAGTCCAGTTAAATATTCCATTTAGAATTGGCTTTTTGATAAAAAGTACCAAGTAACCAAGATACAAGGAAGGAAGGAAGGAAGGAAGGAAGGAAGGAAGGAAGGAAGGAAGGAAGGAAGGAAGGAAGGAAGGAAGGAAGGAAGACCATAACAAGTCCTTAAGGAAGCATAATTTCTCGTACTCCATTCTTTTAAATCATTAAGTGGATCGTTTATTTAATAGGAGCTCTTTTACAATCCACAATGGAAAGAAATTATATAAAACATTTCCCGTTATTTGTTTTAAATTCACCTTCCTTTTTCAAAGACATTTGTTGGGGAAATGTTTTGTCCTGTCATCTTGCATTCAGTTCCTTTGACAACAACAACCTGGTTTTTTTAGACTAACTCATAACCTGAAACACAAATCCTTTTGAAAAGAATGTTGCTTCCTTGTTATTGTAGCTACTTGTGATTAAAAACATGTACTTTGTGACTTACGTTGCTTCTGTCAGATACTCAAAATCATGATCAAGGTTAAGGACAACCAATAGTTATTAAAATAGATGATCAAGTACCATTGAAAACTAGCATAGATGCATCCTTGAACTTGACTATTTTCTACCTTCAATTTACTCGTGAAAAAAAAATCCATCAAGGACAGAATAGCTATATCAATGTTTCCCTATCTAGAGTCATCCATGTTGCATACATATGTACACATACACACATAGAATGCTAACAGCAGCTGGAAATTCTGAGTTATACCCCAACCCATTTGGGATGCCCCAATGTGGAGAATGCTGCATTATATATATTCTACAAGCCAAACAGGCACTTTCTTGTTTCTATTGTTCACAGCAATACAAACACACTGATGTTCAACTTGTATAGTGAATCAAACCAGTTGCTTTATATGGAAAATTGTTGGGTGAGAGATGCTTCCGTTGTTATTGTCCTGTCAATGATATTTTCAATTGTTTCGTGTGCTTAATTGGCCTCCTTTCCGACTTTTAAATAACATCAAATTTCGTTTACAATGTCTTGTCTTCTTACAGATGGGTGTGGCCTTTTAGCCTCCAATGGTAAATGTGTGAATAGGGTTTCTGGGTAAAAGACCTTCTGGGAGAAGGTAGTATCTCCCCTTAAAATGAGCATTTAAAAGTGAGCTAGAGGGTGACTGATTTCCATTTCCATTATTTGCATTTTCGGATGTGCATAACATAAAAGAAAATACAAATAAAGAAGAATATTTGTAGCTCAGGGTTGAAATGAGGGGTTCTTGGTGCTCTCTGAGTTTGCCTGTTTTCTTGCGGATGTTTCATTACCCTAACTAGGTAACATCATCAGTGCTAGTGTAGGACTGATGATGTTACCTAGTTAGGGTAATGAAATGTCTGGAAAAAGACAAGCAAGCTCAGAGAGCACCAAGGACCCTTCATAAAAGAAAGTAACATTATTTCTGTTATACAGAGTTAGGAATGCAGCCTATACAGTTGTCCTCTGCGTAGTCCTGTCTGTTTTTAATGGTCTGAGCTATGTGCATCTTCTGCTTCTTGACATTGCTACTCATTAGCAAATTCAAAATTGTTTCAGAGCTGCATTGACCTTCTAGAACAAGTTTAAACTTTATACGGTCATACTGTCTCTTTTTCTACCTATCTTCCTATATTGTAATAGATATGTTCATGCAATAAACAAGTTTCCCTCAAAAAGTATACAATGAGGTCTTATTATCAAATTTTCTTTATTTGGAGCTAGCAAAAGGCATGTTTATTAGATTCTAGTCTGCACAACTCTGCCAAAAAATTACAGACCACTCTTCCTTCTCATATTTTCCATGTAACGTGGAATGAAATTCCCTTCCTGATGATTTCATGGACACATTTGTGTAGCTTTCTTGGCAACAGTATAGCGTAGGGTTTTTTCTCCTAATTTCTCAGCTTAGTTTACAAGGAACTTTGGCCTATAAATTACCCTTCCACATTGCTAACCATAGCTGACCCTGCTTAGCTTTCAAGGCCAGAAAAGACCAACCACCTACCTGCTGCCACCTGCTGTCTTTTTCTAACCAAGACCTGTTATATAGGGCAACAATAAATGAAAGAAATATTTTGCTTTTAATATATTCAAACAAAATTTTATCTGTGTGCATTTAGGAGCAATACTGCAATGGCAATAAAATGGAAGTAACTGCACTCACATCCATTAGAGACAAAAGACTCTAAGAGATAACAAAGGAATTCATTAATTTACAGAAAATGAATAAATACAGTGCCTGCTGAAAAACATTGCATAAGAAATTAATTGATAGCAAAATAGTTGTCTTTTAAGACATTCTGTAAAAGCAACAACAAATAAAATGTTCTTAAGTGAGTCATTGAAGATACTAAATACAGTATTAATATCTAATATTTTCTTTATTATTTTAATGGACTTGGAAGTGAGCTAGATTGTTGCTAATGGATGTTAGAGGATTTAATTTTTGGTTAATGGTTTGTATTTTTAGATACTTTAAATTTTATTCCAGTGTTCATGTAAACTGAATTGTTAGGTCTGGAGAAGATGAGCAAAAATATATACTTTAAACTGTGAACCAACTTTAGAAATTAAGCAGAAATTTATTTCTGTCGCAACTGTGTTTAATCTTTGTTTATCGTTACTGAAGCTTTGCTATAGCAGAACTCCCTGCTGATGATTTTAGAAAGGCCCCTTAATTAACTGAATTAATTTAGTTAACTAACTGTAGCAAAAAACAAATGTCTCCACCTGTAGTCATCAGTATATGTCTCTTGTGGTTGACACAATAAATGTAGCAAATAAAATGGAGGGCACACTCTTTTTCTCCCTGTCTTCCAGATTTACATCAGGTTTAAACCCAGTTCAGCCTGATTCTATCAGACTCCAATTGATCTTTCCTCCCCTCAGACAAAGCCCCACCGTCCCATCTTCCTGAAGAATGGAAACCTCTTCCCCAGCTCACAGCACTGGCCAAGAGCCAATCCTAGCAAAGGAATTGCAACATAGAGAAGCCCTAATGTTCCATCCTCATCGGTCAGTTGATCACCTCAACGTTCCACCTACTTAACAATGGACTTCCTTAACTCTGAAGTCCTCCTCAAAGGACCACTTTACTCAACAGTAGAAATAGCATCAGATACCCAGACAGGGACTTGCCTAGCTTCCCCAAAACTGGCCAGCAAATGAGTTCCCTAGGATTTCCTGCCTTGTAGCCTTCAATTTCTCTTTCTTTTTCATTCCCATTGTTTAGAGTCCTCCTTTTTTTGTACAGCAGGCCCCCACTGATCATTGCAATAAACATGATTTCTTCTCTTCAGTGCTGTGCTGCGCTGTGTAACTCTGAATTTTCCACAATATTCAGAATGTTACGGGAAAGCTTGTACCTCACCACCCTGCAGGACAACTTTTCTGGATAAACGGCAGTTGTCTACCAAAAGGATATTAACTTAATGTTTTTAAAATGAAAATAATCAAAACGACAACAGCATTTAAACAGAAAAATTATAATAATTTAAGAATAGAAAAACATTAATGGCTTCTGCTATTGGAGGTGCTTAAGAGGCTCTTCTATAATCTCAAGTAGTTTATTAGCTGCAGTACAAGAATGGTACAATGTATTATAGGCGGCTAAAAGATCCAGCTGCTTGGCTGCCACCAAAGGCAAACTATTTTCTTTCTTTCTTGTCCTTGCCCTCAAACTAGCAGGAATGCATGTATGAATTCATGATCACAGAACTTCAGCTGAGATTAGGGATTGACTCCACCAGGCCCACAACCTACAAGCTAGCTACTGAAAACAGTCTGCAAATGACAGTTGGTGCAATTGGTGTGGGAAGGAGAAACACAAGCTGGGTTTATTCTCTGTGGGGATAAGCTTACAAAACCCATGTTTTGTTGTTATGCTGTGGCACTGTGGCAGGAACTATAGAATTTCCCTTAGAACAGATTTCCTCAAGTTTCATCCTAGCCAAAAGTCATCCAAGAGGAACAGATGGAGTTATTCTTGCTATCCACACTTCCTACTGCCTCTGGCTCCCAGGTTAATATAGATTTGTCAGGATTTTTTAATTTAATTTTATTTATGCAGAAGCTGGCTTTCTCTCCTTCAGTGCAGATTCTAAGGTTGTTGGGTTTTTTTAGCACCTCCATCTTCAGATCCCAAACCAAGTCTCTAAACTTTAAATTAAGGAACTCTCAAAGCTGTTTTGTAACAGGAACCTGGTCCCTTATTCCTAATAGTTAGTGAAACAATCAAGTTATTTCACTTGTTATGCTTTAGAGTTCATCTGAGTCTACTTGAGAGCCTGGATTGGGGGAGAAGGCAAGGAGAAGCTTCTTAAGACAGAGCTGTGGAGCTTTTCTCCTGCAGAACCAACAATGGATCTCACACTATATATGCCCAATGAATGTTTTCCATGTAGAGTGACAGGGATTGGGAAAGGAGCATTGGTACTTGACATAACTGTCAAACAGTCAAGCAACTTTGTGTCCTAAGGGATACAAAGTATGGGGCAGTTAGTGGACTGGACCCCTCAGACCCCTTACTAGCTGGTAAATGGTTAGGAGAACCCAACAGTATGAAATAAATTTCTGTGCACCTTTATCTACCCTTGCCTACTTATCTGGGAGATGGCAAACAGTGGGAAGAAATGGGATACCACTTATGCTGCAGATACCCACTATCAGAATCCTCTTAACTATTTCCTAGGCTATCCAGAATATCCATACATTCTGGGAGGAGCCTTTCCCCCCAGTTCTGATATTAGCTAAATCAATCTAGCCTGGTCAACCTTAAATCAACACTAGGCAGCACTAGAGGACAAGACTCCTTCAGTCTTATCCCTAAGGAATGGCTGAATGTCTTTAGCTCTGAGCTGCTTCAAGAGGATTCACTGAAACAATCAAAATTATCTCTCCAATGAGCCAAAGGAAAAGGCAGAGAGGAATCTTCTCCCTTATGTGTGAATGTTTTCATTGCTGGGTGCCAGAGTGTCAAAATATGTGTGTGGTGTGGTGGTAGTGGGGATTGTCAACAATATCAAGATGGCAGCAATAACTGTGAAATGGAGTCGCTTTGTTGAAGTGAATCTATATCACTTTACAGAAGTCCAGTTTTCCATCAAGGTTTCTGATTAAAATGTTTGCTACTTTCCCAGTGCTGTTTCCCACTAGGCGCAGACCAATCATTTGCTTTTCAAACTGAACTTTCTTATTTTAAAATCCTCACCAGGGTTGCCATTTTTTCAGGGCTTCCTACACACCCATTCCAATTTGCTGATATCGTAATTTGTCCAAATAGGCATTTTTAAAGCCTTAATGAAAAGCTTCCTTACATAACACCAATAATCAATGAAGCCACAATTCGTCATGCATCCCCAGAATAAGTAAACTAGATCTCTTACTGGGCCAGGCTAACTCATAGGTCAAATGTTCTTCTTCACTTGACTTGAGGTTTGCAGGATGTGTCAGAATACCAAGATTGTTGAACCAAAGCTTGGGTTTAGTGAAGTCAGAATTAAAGAAGCAATTTGTTTTAAAAATATTGTGTTAGGAACTGCATGGCATTCTTCCAATCCTTTCAGGACCTACTTAACCTAAGCTTCTGCTTAACCTACTTTTTTGTTACTTCAGCAGTGAGAGGAGAGATTTTGCACCCATTGTTATTAAAGGCAGAAATCTTTGCTGTTTCACTGCAAATCATTCAATCATCTGCAGATATCCAGATAAGTCCATTCCCATTCCATAATATACTAAAGTAACTGATTTTGATTTCCAACATTCCCAGTTACCTGGAAAGTCTCTAGAAATGTTGCATGTTCTGAATGTTTTTCTTCTACATATAACAACGTTCCATGCAATTATCCTCCTTCAGTGGCAGATAATTCAGTTATAAATTCAGTTAATTTGTTAACAGAATATCAATAATTTATTTAAGTATTAAGGATGCTGATTGTACAGAATAGAAACATGATGTTTGGCTTCTTTTCTCAATCCATTAAAAATAGGTGATTTATTTTCCCTTCCAATCAGAAGAAAACATATATATTTAGCAAATATTTTCCTTTTTGAAGTGGAAATAAGATTTACTGGAATGGAAATAAAGGGTTTTGAAAGAGGTTTTGTTTTGTTTTTTGACAGCGTCATTTTCTTGTTTTCATCATTATCTTCATTTAAAGGACTCTGCTCACTTCTTCCTTTAAGGACCTTTTTAAAAATGCATTTCTTCTGATGTTAACTTCGGCTTTCTTTTCTCATCTTGTTTCTGAATCACTCCACCATGTAATTGTATCTCACTGAGATAAGTTGTGGTTTGTTCTGACTTTGAAACATTTACATTTCTATTTAATTAAATGGCTGGTTAGCAGAATGTTGAAAATTAAGCCCAGTTGTATAAAATAATGCCAGGTAGAAGTTTTATTCTATCTTCATTTACTGGAATCATCCTCCAATTGCATCACGGCCATATAAATAAGTTATGTGATACTCAGATCAAGTTCACTCCTGACTTTAGATTGGAAAGTCTTCAGGTCAGGAAGGCAGAAGTATAATATGAATCAAGGTGACAGGAATGGCTTTTGAATAATTTTCTTAATCAGACACCTTCAGCAACTCCAGTCTCGTTGGTTGTTTACCAGACAAGCTTCCACTAGATCTATGCTTTTTTTTCTTAATTGCTAGGAAAGTTTTATTGAACTGAGCCTTAATTAGGGCAGCTGTGATTGTGTTGGATAATTAACTGGGCTTCATTTATAATTATTTTCTGAGAGTTGAAATTGTTTTCCACATGTAGTGACACACAGTACTAATGGTTAAGCTACAACCCTTTGATTTCTGTAATATTAATAAGTGATGATAGTGTGACTGGATATATATATAAAGCTCTTGCTGAAAATTGCCATTTGCTACCTGCTTCTTTATAGTTACATTAACCATGGGGGGAAAAGTCTGTCTGTCTGTCTGTCTGTCTGTCTCTGTCTCTGTCTCTCTGTCTCTGTCTCTCTCTCTGTCTCTGTCTCTCTCTCTGTCTCTCTGTCTCTCTCTCTGTCTCTCTCTCTGTCTCTCTCTCTCACACACACACACACACACACACACACACTCACCCCCCCCGTTTATCTATGTTTGCTGAAATTCCCATTCTTTGCAGCTGTTAAAAGTATAGGAGTGGGTTTTTTGTTTTTGTTTTTTGCTCTTAGTCTTTAAAATAAAAAGCATTCTTTTAAATAGTCCTTTGAAATAAAAATCGGCATTATGTGAGTAGGATTTAGGATTGAAATGGACCATCTAAGAAACAGTTATTGGATAATGGAGGACTAGGAGCGAGGCTGGCCCAACCATAAGAAAGAGTGAGTTAGTTAGCAGATGCCATGGTAGAGAGTCACAAACCTAAAAAGAGAATTTTAGTCTTGGTCCATTAAATTGGCTTGTGATGTGGAGGAAGAATGATATTCCACAGTGCTGAAGTACTACTAGTGCAGTCAGCTTTGGAACACATAATGAGACAATAGGATATCTTTTCTTAACTACGGTAATGAAATGTCTTGGCTGACCCTCCAGCCGAATGTTCAAATCATTGTATTATCAGCATGATCACATTTCTTAAATATCCTTTAATTTATTATTCTAGACTGAAGTATCTGAAACAAATCGTGATGAGTTTTGTTTCTTTTTTAAAACAATCCTTTAAAAGTGATTCAGAGTCCAATGTTGCTACACATCTCTTTATGCTTTGGGGTTGACCACTTTGCAACCCTGGGAGGAGGTGTTAATATCTAGTATGTTGCTAAGCAACTGCACAGAAGGTCTTCCTTATCTAATTGTGGATGACTGCTGGGTAGAAGGAACTGTTGATTATAAGAATGGAAGAAGACACAGAAAAAGTAGGGCAAGGAATAAGAAGGTTGTGGACATTGAGCCATACAAAGGAAATTCTCCTTTAAGATTTTTTTTTAAATTATAACCCACTGTTCATCCCTGCAGTTTATTGAACAGCATACAATAACATGCAATGTATTAAAATAATCTAACACAGTCATCCTCAGTAACAATACAACTGAAAGCAGTCAGGGAGAACAAACAAAACGAAAATCAATTTAATATGGTGAAGTAGATAATATCTTGAAGTGATGATGAAATTCTATTAAGTTGTAGACAGCTGAACTAAAACAGTGTGTTAATATAGAAAATGTTCTTTGGACATAAATAATATTCAACAAAATAAGGTACTAAGGGAAGCAAGTTGCCTGAAGATCTTTTTGGATGGATAAAATGTTACGAAGATAAATTCAGCAACCTACATTGAGTCCTAGAGATTTTTACCTCCCTAATCTACGGTATGTGAGAAATCTAGGTCCAACTGACCAAGGAGGAAAGGGAGAGAAGCTCTGTTTAAATGTTACAAAACAGGAATAAAATTTAGTAGGCAAATGGACTTCCAGAGGAAGCATGGTGACTTGAAACATCACTGCAGAAGTAAAGTTAATGATTGTGGCAATGACCAAGGAACCAATGAGTAAGCTGGTTCTTTGAAACCTCTCCAGATAAGGAAAGGGTGGGAGATCATTCACATGTGCTCTAGACATCTGCTTCTCACAAAAAAGAGTTTTCCATGGGTTTGAAGCGGAGGGAGGTGAAGGGACTACCCATCTTGCTTGCACCCACAGCAGAGCCTTTTAAAGGATACTGTTCACAACTTTCACTTTCTAGTCACTTTTATAAATTGCCTATTAACCATCTTAAAGCTACGAGAGACTTTCAGAATGAAAAAAATTTGAAAGTTGCCAGGTGAGTTTACCTTCAGCTCTGAAAATTAATGTTTAAGAATTTTTTAAAAAATGAAATAAACAGCAAAAAGCTAAATAAAAGTTTGATCTAATAAACTTATAAATCGATTAAGATTTCAGTTGAATTTGAAATACCAACTTTTACTCTAAGATTTTGAAATTACAATATATATGATACCTTGCAGCAAGGTTATTGCATGCATAAAGGTGGAAAGATTCGACAAGGGAGGAATGATTGGTGAAGATGATGGAATTTTCTGAGATGGTCAAGCTACTTTCTTGATTAGAGGGAAAAGATAATACCTATATTTATTGCTGACTGGATATCCTATAGACTTCTTCATAAAACAGAAAAAAAATATGATTTATACTTTTGATGATTAGAATAGATTATAGAAAGAAGAGAGTCATAACTTTAGAAAAAGAGGTTAATGTATGATTGTAAATGCTGTAAAGAACGTCAAAAGCTACTTGTTTGTATGTCTTCTTCTTTGCTTTTCTTTTATTTCTATTTCTATTTTTTCCTTTCTTGCACTTACAGCTTTCTCTTTCACTTCTGTATTTTTCTTTTTTCTTCCTTACTTTATAGTAAGTTTTTATCTTCCTTTTAAAACTTCAAAACATTCAATAAAATATTTAAAAAAGATTTTGGAATTAACTCTTAAAAACAAATAAGTTCTCACGTGAAGTAAATTTATTTTGGTTGCATGATCATTGTAAGTCATAAAAAAGATAAGCAACTTTATGATTTAAGAAACTGGATACCAGTGGGGACAAAAGATTCTTAGTAGAAGGAGGGGGGAATACAAATCTGCTCTTGGTGTTAGTACTGGGACTTAGAAAATGACACCAAATGATTCAACATTGGAAATATTAAAGAAGATAGTTAAATAACAGAGCCAAAAATTAGTAGCTACCATTTCCACAGTGTCATTAATGATGTCTGACTTTATGGATAGACTCTGTCCTAAAGAGATGCGTGAGGAAATGATAGTCATGGGGCAAATTTTGCGTGATAAGACAAAAAAGTACTGAAAGTGGAACTACAAATAACCATTCAAGGGAATTATTTGAAAAAGGATGCTTTATTAGATACAAAAGAAATTGGCTGAAGTTTTAAAATTAAAGGGGAAACACAAACAACAAAACAAGAGAGTGACCTGTAATGGTTTGGAAAATTAACAAAAGAGGTTTATTAAATCTGTGAAGAAGTCTATGCAATGGGATAAAGAAGAATTAAAAAGAAATCAAATCCTATGATGAGGTTTAAATGTATTAAACATCAGCACTGCTAAAAATAAAAAGAATGAATATAAAGTTTGTTTATTTGACAAAACTTAAAATAAGATTTTTGCTTTTGTAAAGATCTGGCAATTACCGTATTTACAAACTTTTTGTTGACACCAGGATTGAAAAGTTGATCTTTTATGAATTTGCTTATAAAATAAGGGATGGGATAAAGGATGAAGACATTTCTGTAACTTTATAAGGGATGAAGAGATATTAACTTTGTACTCACAATGACATTAGAAGTAAATACATATATATATATATATATATATATATATGCAGGCTTGTTATCTTAACCACTGAGCAAGCCTGCATTGCAGGCAACCCGGGTTCAAATCCCATAAGAGTATGTCTGGCTGATGAGGGCAAAATAAGCCCGAA
>JANHFL010001329.1:96207-121522 GCA_032468155.1 Oxyrhabdium leporinum
GGTCTCTCAATGTTTCTGACCCTGGGGAACAGGAATATGTCTTTCTTTTCCAAATCCGAGCTCTAGGTCAAGAAGGAACTATTATGGCTGGACTGAGATGAACAGCTATTTCAGAGATGTGCCTTGCATTAACTACTCAGGCAAAGCTGGAATCTGAAAATCTCATGGTTCCTCAATGTTTCTGAACCTGGGGAACAGGAATATGTGTTTCTTTTCCAAATCCGAGCTCTGGGTTAAGAAGGAACTATTATGGCTGGACTGAGTTGAACCGCTATTTCAGTCATGCCTTGCACTAACTACTCAGGCAAAGCTCGGATCTGAAAAATACATGGTGTCTCAATGTTTCTGACCCTGGGTAACAAGAATATGTGTTTCTTTTCCAAATCCGAGCTGTGGGTCAAGAAGGAACTACTATGGCTGGACTGAGTTGAACCGCTTTTTCAGACATATGCCTTGCACTAACTACTCAGGCAAAGCTGGAATCTGAATGTTACATGGTTTCTCAATGTTTCTGACCTTGGGGAACAAGAATATGTGTTTCTGAGGAAGGGGGTGCTCGTTTCTGATTCTTCAGAATAATGAATGGAGCTTTCGATTTTATAAATAATAAGCTCAATTTCTTCTAGAAAAAAATGTTAACCCTGTAACAAGAGGAAATAAACACTTGCCACAAATGAATTTATTCTGCTGCTTCTATAAGGTAGTTCTGGACTAAAATGTTCACCTCTCCCTGTTTTTTTATTTATTTTTTTTTACATTTATATAAATGTTTTGAGAGTATCAAAGGCTTTAATTTATTTAATCACTGTTTAAGTAACTTGAATTTTCCTTAAATGCTAGTCAATAAGAAGATTAAAGCATAAATGCCAGTAAATGTGCTCTAAATATCAGGCTCACAAACATACTTCCCAGGTCCTGGATCCTCTTAACCATAATCTCCTATTGAAAGCAGAATAGAAATGTCATCCTTATGAACATTTCATGAATTTATGATTAAACAAGTAATTATGTGCAGTACCTTTAGAAATCTGATAATTAAAAAGGAGAAAACAAGATTCTTGAAGTTTTTATATTAAGAACCTAATGCTAGACAAAGATTTATCAGTTTTTCAGGACTTCACTTTGAGAGCTATATAGTAGTTGTTAACTTTATTTGAATTATTGGTGCTTTTTAACACCAATTTATATGCAATATATCAGCTGTTTGTAAGCTGTAATGATGACTAGTTTTGTATTACTTGAATTTAAGCCCTTCCATATTATGTCTTACAATCTTTCCCCTTGTGAGAGAATAAAGATTATTAACATCCCCAACCAGCATTTTTATGTTCTTTCAAAAGTTAAAGAATAAGAGTAATTTGATTTAAGTTCACAACACATCCAGAAAAAACTGTTAGCATATTCATTTTATGGATGGGAAGGTGCAGAAAAGGAGGAAACGATTAAGATTAAGTTTTGTTCCTTAGAGGATCCTAGAGATTTATCAGGCATGAAAAACCAGGTCCACACGTGAAAGTTCAATTAAGCTAATTTATTACCTAAAAGCCTATGAATGGGAATCTTTTCAACTAATGGTCAGCATCTGGTTAGAGATAGATAAGGGTCAACGTCTATGGAGAGTCTCAGTCATCCAGGTCATGGTTGTCCCAAAAGTGCTTTTTAAGAGGCAATTGGCCTTTCTTGTTTCTCTTTGAAGACGTTTTGCTTCACATCCAAGAAGCTTCCTCAGCTGAAGAAGCTTCTTGGATGAGAAGCGAAATGTCTTCAAAAAAAAACAAACCCAGAAAGTCCAGCTGCCTCTTGAAAAAGCATCTTTGGGATAAGAGTCAACAATACGCAAGGGGGTTGGATTTAGTTCCCTAATGGCTACCTAGGGATTCTAGGCTGGTTTCTGTTTTCACTCCATCCACAGGCTCTACTATTCCTTCTCCTACAAGATCATAGCCCATTCTTGGTCTGTAGCTCTGGGGGAGGTGGGAGAAGTTTATCTCCAGAATGCAGTTTGACCCAGCAAACCTAAAGCTCTTGACAGCAGATCTCAGGTAATACCAAAAAGATATCTCCTGTGTTTATCAAAGGATGTTGTCTAGTGGTGATTTGACATTGCTAAAATGCTTCTATTATTTAACCTACAGTTTCTTCAACCTTAACTGCCCTTCTTTCTATCAAAGAGGAACTTTTTTTCCTTTCTGAAATGTACCACGTTACCAATATGATTCATTCCTCACAAATCTCAGCAGTACTTCTGCAGCTCCTGGCAGCATTTGGCTTCCCCTGAGAGGGATTTCTTTGCATATTTTCTGCTTTCCAGCTTCTATGCTCAGGTTCAGCATTTTACTTCTATTTGAAATCAGAGCAAATATACAGCATTAACAATTTATCTCCTCTCTATTTCTATCCTCCCCAATAAAATTATATCATCTTCTCCATGAAGTTACTTTTTAAAGTAGATCTTCCTTCATTCCCCTCTTCCCTCACTCCTCCACTTAGAAAGGTTTTTGAATGCAGATTCACTATCACATCGCCAGGAAACTGTCACACACTGAGGCATTCATTTGCATTGCTTACTGTAGTTCTTT
The DNA here is from genome assembly GCA_032468155.1 of Oxyrhabdium leporinum. Classification (NCBI taxonomy): domain Eukaryota; kingdom Metazoa; phylum Chordata; class Lepidosauria; order Squamata; family Cyclocoridae; genus Oxyrhabdium; species Oxyrhabdium leporinum. The sequence goes on from JANHFL010001329.1 coordinate 98,787, forward strand.
CCTCCATTTCTCAGTCCCCTCTGTGGGTTTTCTTTTGGCCATCATTATGCAAATCTAGACAAACATTTGTGGAAAAATTGTGGATTGAGGATTGGGAAGAAGGAATTTTAGCATGTTATATTGTTTTTGTAGAAGGGGAGGTGAAAGTATCCTTGGCTATACGGTCTGTAGATTATATAGGGTTCATTTGACATTCAAACAATGACTTAATAAATTTGGCAATTTAAATTTCATGCTCCGTTGTCAGAGACAGATGCTAGCAGATCATAATATCTGTCTTCTAAACGTTGATTTAGATTCGAGCATCTCTGGGGAGGATTTCTCTTACATATACAAAGGCCAATTACCATGCTGTGTCATTTCGCTCAACAATTATTTATATCAATGGATGTTAAACATTTTGCCTTAAAGAGTGTCTTTCCTCATCTCATTCTTTATCTTGCTGTGTCAATTTGTCTGCCTAGTATGATTACTTAGGAACCTCTCTTTACTATAGAATATAACAGGATGCATTCAAGGGTGCATATTGAGAGTCAGCAAGGATACCTTTGATGTCATTTAGTCTCACCGATGCCCAATATAAACTAAATTGTGCTTTGGAATGTACCGAGTGCACCCCATTTTCAACACATTTCAGATAACATCAATATCTGTAGATGCTTTAGCTTTCTGGGAACATGTCTGACGTTATCATCAGATGAAGAAACCCTAGATAAACTTGTAAATAAGCCCAAGGTTCCCTAAAACACAGACCATTGACATGCAGTTTAAATCACAGGAAACCCAGGACAAGTCATCTTATTCAACATCAATATTTTTGTCATCTCCCTTTTCTGCTTCAGTCTGATTCTTCTCCAGTAGTGACAAGTAATTGCTTAGTACAAGTGGATCCTCATAAATATTGATTGTGAAATCTCCTGTAAATGTTCAATGAAACTAGTAAGAGAGCATTACAACAAACATGTTTACCAAAGAATCTTTAAAGGAAGAAGGGGGGGAATCTAATTTCAGAAGGAAGTCACACGTGTCAATTCTTTTCTCCAGTCGGCTAAATAACAGCAAGGCTGTTTTCTAACTAAACAGTCTCATTAACATAAGCATAACTACAGGGTAAATATTCAATCTCATTTCAATGAATTCAAGGAAAAGGAAGGAATATTCTTTTAATATGCACAAGTCATGCAGACAATGATATGAAGTTAATTCTTTTCATTGTATTATCACTGTATTGCATTAACTTAAAAGAAATAATAATGCAATGCATAAAATGTTTGCATATTAGTGGAAACTTTCATTGTACCCTATTAGCACCATATCATATTAGTATTGCATTAGGCGATTATGCTTCAGCACTAAAATGATGAAATCCCCACTGTGAAAACCGATATTGAATTCTTGTAATGTTTCAAAACCATTTTTAGCTCTACATATAAATAATTCATAGGAAAAGATCTAATGAATTGAAGGGGAAAAAACCCATCCCTTGACACTGTAGGAATATTTATGAATGTAAAGTCATGAAAAAGATATTTAAAAAAATATGGAGATCAAAATATCTAGAGTATTGCCACAGTCTGCTCACACAGCTTGAATGGAACCCAGAGGCAGGCATTCTTATTTTCATGTTAATTCTAAAAATAAAATAGATTGCAAATTCATTCATTTTTAGCTGTCATTGTGTCTATCATATCAGGGCTGTAAAAATAACAAGGACAATTAGATGGCAGCAAAGAGGTAAAGAAAACTCTTTGTTGCCCTCCAGGGGCTGTTTGAATTTTCATAGGCCAGTAGGGATATCTTGCCTGAAAATTCATAGGATCATCATTGGTATCAAGGGTTATTTATCTAACAGCATGCCATAATACTGAAAACAATTGCGCAATTCAACTGTATGTTTTTTAAATGAATCTGTATTCCTTTAGTTTTGACTATTAACAATTTTGTCTAGAACTATTTAGAAGTAGCTTTTATTGAGTTAAAAAAACTCATTCCATGGTAGGTCTCTATAAGATCTTGAATGTGAAAATATTTCAACAAAAGGAGCACATATGCAATGGACTTATTTCTTACAAGCTGTTAAATATTAAGAATAAAAGTATTCAGCAGCTGATAAGGGTCAGCAGAAATGATTTCCTGTAAGGGCTGGAAATGGTGAGGTGAGAACCACTGATGATCAGTTGAAACAGAATTGTTTTGTGAACATACATCAGCCTCAGCTTCAAGTGATTGGCAAAGTATCCATTAACTCAGTATGGTAAAAGAAAAAAGACTAGTACATAAACTCTAGGAAGTCCTTCATTGCTGCAAACTTTGTAGTATATAGTAGGCATATATATTCTGCATGTATATATGACTTATTTCTGGTCTGCAGTAAAACAACTTACCAAGTCATGTTGACTTAATGAAGCTACTATTATTACAGAATAGATAAGGTAGTTTCTGGGGAGCCAAAATTTATTTTCATGTCTGAAATGAAATAAATGTCCTCATACATACCTTAATACTGTATATTCTCACCATTATCTCACATATACGTTTGCCAAATAATACTGGCAAAGCAACAGACTTTTTGTTTGTTTGGCAGATTCTAGTGTCCTAGAATCTTTGAAAATCAGACTTTGAAAATGACGCAGAAAAAAAATGCTTTGGAACTTGCAGAAACACAAATCAGTGCCTATCTGCAACTTACTCAATCTATCAGAATAGAGCTGGAAAGGACCTTGGAGGTTTTCTAGTCCAACCCTCTACTCAAGCTGGAGACCCTATATCACTTCAGACAAGTGACTGTCCAATCTCTGCTTCAGTGATGAAGCACCCACAACTTCTGAAGACAAGAAGTTCCATTGGTTAATTATCCTTACTGATAGGAATCACTCCTTGATTCCAGGTTGCTTCTCTCCTTGATTAGCTTCCATCCGTTGTTTCTTGTCCTGCCCTCTGGTGCTTTGGAGAATAGCTTGACTCCCTCCTCTTTGTGACAACCTCTCAAATACTGGAATACTGCTATCATGTCACCCCTGGTCCTTCTTTTCTCTAGATGAGCCAAACCCAAATCCTGCAACTATTCTTCATATATTTTAGTCTCCAGGCCTTTAATCGTTTTAGTTGCTCTTCTTTGCACTTTTCCCAGTCTAAACATCTTTTTTGTTATCTGGTGACCAAAACTGGGTGCAATATTCCAGGTGTGGCCTTAATATTCCAGGTGTGGCCTTACTTTATAAAGTGGTACTAATGTTTCACATGATTTTGATTCTATGCCTCTGTTTATACAAGGATTGTATTAGCTTTTTTTGGCTGCTGCTGCACACTGCTGGCTCATATTTAAGTGATCATCCACTAAGACTTCAAGGTCCCTCTCACAGTTACTGTTGTTGAGCCAGTTTCGCTTAATCTTATTGTTACAGTAACGTTAGGCATGGCAATTAAATTCAACTCTTTAAATCTTCAGGAACTTGAATATAGTAGATTTGCAGTGACAATACAATTAAATGTTTGTTTACTGCATACAGGAATGAAGTCGCACATATGCAGATCTTTCTATACCAAAATGTAGAAATCACGCGCTCTATAGAAATTTAGCTGTTTTCTTCATAGCCTTGATAGTAGAAGACACCTCCTCTATATTTAAATAATGTTTTCTCTGGCCTAATAATTGCTGGTCCCTAGGTTTCCAGCATTTTCCCTCAGCCATGAGCCTTAAAATTGATATGGCTACATTAAGAAATTTTTAGAGTAGTACCATAACTTGGCAGGTTGTTTTTTTATAATAGAGATGGGAAATATAGAAAGATGCAGGCCTGAAGTAGAATTAATTCGAAAAGGAGAAAAATAGGAAATGGGAAAATAAATTGAGAGGCAAGACTACAAGAAATAATATTTTGCAAAACTTGAATGTATGTGATTCATAGGATGGCTAGATTTGGAAGTCCTGTTGGTATACTTATCTTCTCTTAGAACAGTTTATTTTTTATCCTTCTCTCTCAGGATTTCTTTCCACTTTTAAAAATAACAAAGGGCCCAAAATAGCTTTTCTCTGTATGGGTTTTATTTATTTCTATTTACTGTATTAAAAATTAAAAATGACACATTCAGTGCCACTACTGCTTGTCATGATTGTTTGATGGGATTTTAATATTGTATTGTATTTTGATTTCACAGACCCTTGAGACTGTCCCAGGAACCCATAGAGATCATCAGACCACACTTTGAAAAACACTCTAGTAGAGCTACAAAATATTTTTGATTTACAATCACTAGGGTTTGGGTTTTTTTGCCAGCTTCTTACTTATGTGTTTTGTCTAGCACAAAAAGACGTTATAAAGAACAATATTAGCTACATGTAGATAGAACATGGCTCAGCTTCATGGTAGCAGCTGGAAGACATTTATCCATGAAATGTTGTTGACAGGCCTGAAGAACTTTTCATCACAAACAACCTGTCAGTGCTCTTGTGTTGTGAAGCAAAATGCTTAGAATTTCATGAAACAAGAGATCATTATTTTATCAGAGCTTGCTATTCTTAATGCAGAGTACCAGAGGAAGGACTGGACTGAGTTCTCTCAGATGACTAAATAAATGGAGAGCACCTTTGGATACAGTGGCAATAGTCTAAATGCTACTAAATATAGTGGATGGACTGCATTGTGATCAGATTCACTGAGCTTTGCTCTTCTTCATTACAAGCCTGACTGCACCCTCTGAGTTTACCCTGCAGAGCAGAGAAACCTGCAGAAAACATTTGCCCTTATACCTTCTACACAGCATGCTGGAATTCAGTAACAAACCTCCATAAAAGCTAATGGCTTTTATAGAGACTAATGACCATGCACAACTGTGCATAGTCAAGGTTAAACAGAGGTACTTTTAGAAGGAGAGGGTACCTTTTTCCCTATGTGATAATACTATTACATTCTAATTTGACCGTAAAGATATATGTATTTCCAGGAGTTGAAATGTTGTTTAGTATTCAAAATGTAGCCAGATGTTTTGAACAAAGATAATACGTTGCTGATAATGGAGGTTCTTCAACAGTCCTTGCTCATTGGACTTCTTGCATATTTGATAAACCTATGCAATGATATTTAGCACTGAACCCAATAGAAAAACTCTTTCATGGCATCTCCAAGATTAAGATAGTTGTTTCAAAATCTAAAATGTTTGTCTGTTCTGAAATATGGCAGGAGAGGATGCTTTCATTAAAGACATTGCAAATTATATGGATTTCTTTTGTAGCTGCAAAAAAACACAGTCATGTTGCTGTTAGCATTTAGTATTTAACATGCAATGTTTCAGGGGAAAAACTGCAGGATCTCAATGATAATAAGGCAGAATTAAAATGGAAGATGGGTACTAGCAGATATATTTATCAGAAAAGGGCCCCCAATACTTCTGCATTTATTTTCTCTGTAAGTAAGTATAAAGGGTCTCAGTAAGGTAAAAGTGCTTGAAGACACTTAATGTTGGACTTAACCCCAATAAACCCCAAAAAGGTCTGTAAATTTTAGCTGTATTGCTAAAGTACAATAATATAGTAAAGCTATGTTGCTAAGTACAGATTTATAATTGTCACTCCTTAATGTTCTCATTCAGGTGGGGGTAAAAAGCATCCATACAGATGTTGTGTAACTTCCAAATTATTTTTCTGCAAAGTCAAGAAAAGCACAATAACATTTATTTCAACTCTAGCACACTTTAGACCAGGCTTCCCAACATGGTTTGGAGTATAATTACTGACCTAGGTAATATATACTGTCTGAAATTATAACAGCTATAGTATAACACTTCCAGACCAAACAAGCTTGGTTATAACTTGTCTAGCTCTTAAGCATCTGACAGCTATGAAATATATTAAACCATGATTTCTTTAACTGTGGTTTGTTGATAAGACTTTAACTGGCTGGATAAGCTCAAGTTAGAACCAAAGTTACAATCACTAAGTGTAATTTGTAAATACCACTATAAATTATATTCATATGGTTTGGTTAACCATCTCTTGCTGAATAAACCACAATTAGCTTGCTTCACACAGCAGCTAAACAGTATGATTTACAAACTATAGTGACTGGGCTCACACAATAAAATGTGAAACAAAAAATATAAGAATTACCTAAAAAGATGGCTTTGGCAATTGAACAGGGATTTTATATATACAGCTGAGGGTCTGAAGGTGTGTTGTACTCACCTTGCATGAACTATTCAAATGTGCTTCCAGCTGTCCTGCAGACCTCTCCTCTGAAGATATGGAGACAAGGAGATGAAGCTTTAGATACATTCCCTGTTTTGTATGCTGCCTCAAGCTTCCCACATTTAAGCAGATGACAATGCAATGAATGAACTCCACCCTAGATTTCAAGACAGAAGTGGACTGTTCCTTGCAAGAATGCTGTCACATGTTTTTACATGCAATGCCACAAACATTTAAATTATGATTCAAGATTGTTTTTCTTATCTATCCATTTCATAGTAATACCATGGAAGACAATATTTTTCCTCTCCTTTAAAAGTTCTTTCTCCATCCCCCACTGTTGTTTGCTATATGGAGGATAGTATGACATCTGTTCTGCCAGATGCTGTTCTGCTTCCACATAGCTTTCAAATAGAATCTGGTTTTTCTAACAGACACACACATACACAGACAAAACCTCTTGAAAATGTGTATGAAAGTAAAAATTCAGCCATCTAGTTGTTGGGAAAGTAATCTTTGTATGAAGAATGAGAAGGTGCATAATCCTCATGAATTAAAGTGCTTCTCATATTTTTAGCACTTTACTGTGTAGATGTGAGTTGGAATGGTTTCTGAAGACAAGGAGTGAAAAGCATCACACAGTTGACTTTCTTCATACCACTTTGTGGATAGTAACAGTCCTTGTTTCCTGCCTTGCCAATTTCACCCTCACACTGTATCTTTAGATATTTAGAGAAGAGTTCAGTAGCTATGTATCCTGAATTTTAATTATTAATATAGGGCCACTCTAAGGGAATTGAATGTGCCACAGCATTCCGTGCCACAATAACTACAAGGGTAGCCCCATGTAGAGTGCATTGCAGTAGTCCAAACATGAGATGACTAGGGCTTGAGTGACTGAGCACAGAGACTACTAATCCAGGAAAGGCCGCAACTGGCACACAAGATAGAGTTGTGCAAAAACTATCGTAGCTGCAGGTGGAGCAGTAGTCCCGAGTTCAGAGGAACTTCCAAGTTGCAGAGCAGGTCTATCTGGGTTAGTGGCACCCCATCCAGAACTAAAGATGTTAAAAGTCCCAGATCTTGAAGCTCCATGTACCCAAAGCTAGTAGGTCTTGCCAGGGTTCAGCCAAAGCCTGTAATCCCTCATCGAGGCCCACACAGCCTCCAGAGGCACCTTAAACGGGCAGCCACTGCATCACTTGGAACATCAGGGGTAGAGATATAAACCTGAATATCATCAGCATAGTGATGATACCTCAACCTATGGTGACAAATAATCTCACCCAACAGCTTTGTTAATATTAAACTTAAAGCAGATAGTCTGTTTTTTTCAGGCTTGAGAAAGAAAATGGATGTTTTAATGAGTAGCAAAGATTTGGTGTGGTTCCAAAATCCTTGCTCTGAATCAGTTTAAACCAAAGTCCTAATGCTTTAAATATTACTTTTAGGCAAGTAAATTTCCGTTTTAAGGTAGTCTGGTGGGGCTTTAATTTTTTATCTTTTTAAAATATTTGTTTTTCATGTTTTGTTCTACACTCTGATAAAATAGAGTTCATGAGAAGAATGTCCTGCTGGTTAAAAAACAAATCTTGTACTTTGGTAAAACAATTTAAATACATTTATTCTGGTATTTTTCTAAGTGTTTAATTTTATGCTTAGTATGCAGTCATTTCTTGACATTTACCAGTAAATATGAACTGCCCATTTCAACCTCAGTTAGCAAGATAAACTAGGAAAGCAGTGGAAATTTGATAAAAGGAATTGCTTTACAGTTATATGCTTACAATATAGCTGTGCAGTGATTGTGCTTGCTCTAAGAAAATATTTTAAAATAACCTAGTTCCTAATTAATTACAAATTCAACATGATTTATAAGAATGTATCCTACTTACTGAACAGGAACTTTGAATTGACTTTAAGTATTGCTAATAAAGCTTTCCCATTTGGCTGAAAAGTATATAAAAGCTTTTAAAGGCAATAACAATATAACGATAAAATACTCTGCAAAACTGAATTATGTTTGCTGGCACAATGTAGACAATGGAGATGCAGGCATTCAGAAGTAATGTTCTTTATTCATCTATTTTGACAGAAATTTTTCCTTTTCTTTTTTGAAATATTATTCTTTGTAGTTTAGATTGATGTGTACAAAATACATTTCTATTCATAATGCTTTGTCTACAACCTTCAACTTTCAAATCTTTGCTGGAATGGAGGGAAAAGAGTGCCATTTTAATTTTTTTTATTTTTTATTTTAAAAAAAAAACTCCACAATGTGCTGATTGGCAAGCTTCCCTGTAGTCTCCCAACTAGATGGCACAGCAGGCCTTTGGCAAATAGTGTCTGCCAAAGAGTCAGTGACAAATGAAACTTCAATACGTTTTATGGAGACATGGTTTGCATCAAGTCTCATTTGGCCTAATTTCAGCCTTAGGCAAACTTTTTTTTTCCCCAAAACATTAAAGCTTGAGATCAGCTTGCTTCTTTTCTGAGGAAACAAAAAACAAGCAGATGTAGCATTAAAAAAAGGCAAGCCTTGTTTTAAAAAAGAAGAATGTTTAAATATCACTTCTTGATATGTAATTTTAAAGTCTTGTCCTTTGGCATCCTTGTAAAGAGCAACACTGAAGGCATAATGCTTTCTAATAACAGTGAATTGTAGTCCATCTGTTTGCTTCTAAGCTAGAGGTGTCCAACCTTGACAACTTTAAAACTTGTGGACTTTAACTCCCAGAATTCCCTAGCAGCCATGTCCAATAGGCTAAGGTGCCAGCAGTGAGCAGAAGATTGTTCGTTCATGAAGGGAGCAATGAAGACTTCAACCTAAGTCCTCTCCCAAAATGCTGGCCTTGTCTTATATTTTATCCTATTCTCTTACCTAGTCCTTAGGCTTGGGAATACTGATACAGGTATTCCTCACTTAACAACCGATCATTTTATGACCATTACGACGGCCATGGAATATATGTCATATCCCCAACCATCATAAATGGTGGTGCCACCTTCCCATGATCACATGACTGCATGTCGGACAGATCATGTTTACAACCATTGTTTTAAATGGTTGCAAATGACCAGGATTCATGATGTGTCTTGCCACTTTCTAGCAAAAAGCACCCATCTGAAATGAACTGGGTTGCTTAACGATTGTGTTTCTTGCTTAATGACCACCTCATTTGCTTAACAATTGCAGCAATCAGTTCATGACCCCTGCAAAAAAAAGCTCAGAAAATTACTTCTAGTCACATGGGTGCCTCGACTTACAACCATGGCTTAAATCCATCTCAATTACAGTCTCAAATTAAGTTGAGAACTACCTGTATAGCAGGTGCACTATATTAAAAATTACGCTAATGGATTTTATGGGCTATGTGTGATGGCCATGTGTATTGCTTTAATTACAACTCTGTCATAGAGGATAGATTACATGCATTTGCTTTAAAAAATGAGCATCTGTAACTAAACTGCTCAAGCTGACTATATGTTTATTTTAGAAACCAAGAACAAAATAATGGATGCTGCAATGGATCAGCTGGGAAATATTTCTGTTCTCCTCCTGCCTCATGGATCTACATTTCTCATCACCGGCTGTCCTCTGTTTGAAAGTTTGGTTAGCCTTCCCATGTTATAACTATGACTGATATATAGATAGTCCTCAACTTACAACCACAATTGAGCCCAGAATATATGTTGCTAAGTGAGAAATTTGTTAAGTGAGTTATGTCCCATTTTGCTATTTTTCTTGCCACATTTGTTAACCGAATCATTGCAGTTGTTAAATTAGTAACACGGCTGTTAAGTGAATCTGGCTTCCCCATTGACTTTGCTTGTCAGAAGATCGCAAAAGATGATCACGTGACCCCAGGACATTGAGACCATCATAAATGTGAGTCAGTTGTCAAACATCACATGATCATGGTGTGCTGCAATGGACGGAAGTGTGAAAAATGGTCATAAGTCACTTTTTTTCAGTGACATTGTAACTTCAAATGGTCACTGAACAAACTGGACTACCTATACTTTCTTATCCACAATGTAATCCAGATAAGAATTCTGTTCCTCAGTCATCCAGATAAGATTCTTTTTCTCTTCTATATCTATGCTCTTCTTTCTGTTGCTAAATATGAATGGAAATGTTAGTGTACAGAGTACTGATCTTTCTGAGCAGGGCTAGCCTAGAAATCTATAATTCATTACCATCATTAAAACAGATGAAGGAAATAAATGGAACCATTTTAAGGGATGTAACTGTCAATATGGCAGGACCCGGCCATATAGATTCTGCCATAATTGTCATTGCAGATGTGGCATTAGCAGAGTATCATTTTGTCAATCTTTTTTTTTCAATTCATAGTTTATTATAGCCTGGAAGAATCCATTTGTAATGACCTTATTTTACATGATGCTCTTCACTTTAAACAAATTTACTTCCTGCTCTCTTTACCCTTTGAACATATTTGGTTACACTTTCTCGGTGTAATGCATAACCTTATGGCACACAGTTAAAGCAACACTCCTTAATTAGTAGTGTTTCCTTTTAGCTAAATATTGTGTTGATCGTAAGCTCCTTCTAATTGCTTCATCTAACTATCTAGGAATGCAAAAATGTTGAAGGAACTGTTTTAAGTCCATAATCCTATGAAACATAGTCTCTGTAATTTAACATTCTTTCTTTCCTGCCTAAATAATAACTAAAGGCATCATGTCTGGTTTATATTTAACCACTATTAAGGATCATAGCATATAAACCCAGTGAAGGAAGCAATCCTGTACTAACAGCAGAGTCTCTCTTCTTTTTAAAATCTATAAATTAAATAATGTAAAAGCAGAAATGCTCCAGACCATTTCTAACTGTCTTTACTTGCATTTTACTTTTACAAGGAAAATAGCCAAACCTAAAACCAAAAGAGCAACCATTCAAACTATAATACTCCTAGTTCGTATAAAGGAAAACTTCAGAAATACTTTCACAGGCAGAAAAGGTGATTTGTCTTAGCAAAAGTCTGCCTGGAGATCCTACTGTGACTGTTGCTTCTCTTTGACCACAAGTGGGCTCAGTGATAAGGCAAGAAGCTACATGTTCTCGGGGTTTTAACTTTTCTTCTTCTCCAGGAAGTGTGACTCAAGCTATCCCAGCCCTGCAGTTGGAATAGGATTTTTTTAATATATCCATTGGACCTATGGTTATTCTTACTGTTTTAAGTGGTTGAGTTTTATATTTTTAAAATGATTTTAAAAATGAAGGGAGGGAGGGAGGGAGGAAGAGAGAGAGAGAGAGAGAGAGAAAGAAAGAAAGAGAAAGAAAGAAAGAAAGGAAAGAAAGAAAGAAAGAAAGAGAAAGAAAGAAAGAAGAAAGAGAAAGAAAGAAGAAAGAGAAAGAAAGAAAGAAAGAAAGAACTGTTTTATATCTCGAGCAAGCAGTCACGTCTTAGATGCAGTAGAGTATCCCAACATTTCTCCCTCTTCACACCTCACTGTGTTAGAACTGCCCAACTTATTACAGCAATCCAGCACAGAATTACTTGTTTCTTTCTAACTGAATTTGGTTAGTAAATAATTTAAAACACAAAGCATGATCAAGTTACAAATTAAGGATTTCTGCATGCCATCGTAACTTTCTCATTAAAGCCAATGTAATTTAAAAATTAGTTTCTGCGGTTAGATAATGTTTCATTGCTTTGTTTAAAGTATTCTTTACTAGGGTCAAAGTGATTGTTTGTGTGTATGTGCGTGTCTGAGTGAATGTTCCTGAAAGCGCATCTGATCTGAGAATGATTAGTGAAACAGGTTTTACAACAGAAAGGAGACTGATTTACAAGAGATACACTGTAGAGATAGGCAAAGCTTTGTATCTAGGTAACTATTATCCTAACTATACCAGGAAAGTCTAACTGGGACTATGAAGAAAAGCAGAAGGAACTGACCTCAGTTTAGCAATTTATTAAACAAAGAACAGTCAGCATAGTAGACTAAGTGAGGATGTTGTATGTATGTAAGCATGTATATATGTATGTGTTAAATTTATATGCCGCCTATCACAGTGTCAAGCAAGGACACAATCCTCTCTATATACATCCTTTGCCCCTTTGTGGTCAGCTGGTCAAGAGTTTGTGCCACTTGATATGTATCTCTACTGTTCCTTTAAAAAGCCTCTATAATCTCCATCTATAAAGACAAAAGATTATTTTGTCTTCTTCTATTTGGGGAGCACTTACTAACTTACATAAACGACTTATCCATGAAGGCTCTGACCATAAATCCTGATTGCAAGGATGGATACAAGCAGTTGTTGTGTTTAAAGAAGAAGAAAGAAGAAACAGAGAAAGAAAAGATATTTTAATTTCAAGGTTCACTGGAAAAATAACATAAAAAAAATCAATGTTTGCCAAACAGAAGGACAAATTCAGATGGGAAATAAAAATGTATTTATAAGATTCAAAGACAGCCTGATAAGTCAGGTTATGTTGGAAAGAAAATGTTAGCAAAGCACTTTTCAGGTTTGCCATCCAGATTTATCTGGAAAACTATTATTCAAGGATGATACAATAGTTCCACTAAGCCTAAGAATTCCTATTATTGTCCGATAAAGATTTACTCTGGGGGAAGGTTTCTAATGTTTGAATGAAAAAATCAAATGAAATGAAAGGATTTCGTGTTGTCACAAGGACAGCATCTGCAGCTGCTCTGTTGATCAGTTTTCCAAGCCTTATTCGCCCTTTTCTTTCTCATTTCTTTATTTTGCAGTTCAGCTAAGCAAGCTTAGAAAAAATGGACTCATTTGGCTGATTCCCATGACCCTGGCACCCAAATGCCATTAGGACATTCTGTAGAGTTGGATTCCTCAGGCAGCCCTTTTTGCCGTCATCCACCTTGGACATTGAACATTTAAAAAATGACTTTTATATGATTAAGTGTGCAAGCCTGTGCATTGCAGCAGCGGCTGCCAGGTCTTCTAGCCTTACTCTGAGTGTCTCAGAGGCCAGCCCCATCACTGATTGATTGCCCCATGTGGCTGGGGCATTTCAGGGACAAGATTTTTCTTCCTGCTTATGTTGTGGTCTTTGTTTTCAGATGTCCACTTGCCTGGCGTTTTGAAGAAAGTGAGAAGGTGGTTATTGTTGTCGTTTTTTAAATTTGCCCATGAGGGCTTTCATTCTTTTCCCAAGTGGTTGTTGTTATTTGTCTTTAAGTAATTTTATTTATTCTTTGGTGTAGCATTCCAGTGCAGTTCAGACATGTGCCAGGTGAGGGCAGGGACAGAGCTGCACAACGCAAATCAGCCATACTGCACAATCCCAGTCAGAGTCTCATTTTCCATTCTGATGATTCCAGAGAGTTTTAGCAAGCCAGATCCAGCAGAATCACCTGATTTATTTCACTTTCCTAATTTATTTCCACTCCTGTTCTTCCCCTTGAAACCTACTCCCCATACTCCATTTGTTCACTAAGTTGTTAACCGCAGAGAGGGAACGATGAAAAACCCAACACTTCCGATAATAAGATGAAAATATCTCTCAATGCCAGGGTTTTTACTCTACCACATCGATAACAGTTTAAAGCTTTTCCTCTTTGGACAGAGAAAATCACAGCCATTGGGGAGCCCAACCAATGAACTTTCTGGGAGATATTTTCTCTTTTATAGCATTCTCCTTCCTGTTCAGCTGCTCCCGGTAAGTTGAGCCTGTAGTCAAAAAAGCAAGCTTCAATCTCGCCATGAGAATTGGCAGGCAGAGACTTTTTTTTTTGGCTTGGCTTGGCTTGGCTATATCAGTGGATGCTAGTTAAATATTTTTAAATGTGTGTTTTATTATTTCTGTATTTTGGCTTAGTGGAATAATTGGCTAGGAAAGTTGGCTAAGTATGACTGAACGTTCTTATCCATTTCAGCCTCAAAACAAGCAGTGAGGAGCCATAGCAATTGGGAAGGCAATAATTCACTGACAGGCACTTGTGTGGGTAGGTTCAAATGTGTCCCTTTTCCATGGCTTGGGTGCTTAGGATGTCAAAGTACCAAGTCATCTCATTGTCATGCAGATTCTTCTACCCTAGAATAGACCTAATCCTTTATTAAGCCTAAGTGTGATTTTCAACACCCAGGGCTATTCTGTGTCTGGCAGATAAAATCTAAAATATGCACATCCCATAAAAATCATATCTCAGTGAAAGCAGTGATGTCTGCCATGTGCTTAAAGGCTGGGCTAAAGCTTCTCAGTCTTTTTTTTTGAACATTTTCACCAGTGACTTTGCTGCTATTGTCCATCGATGGCCTGCAATACCTCAACAGAAGGACTTTATGCTATTTCAGAAGGGACTCCAGACCTAGGTATTTGCCTGATATTGGCAAGTTCTAAAAAGTGTTTTGTTTTTTTAATTTCTAGTTTCTGTAACAGGAACAAAGCTAGTGTTTTTCTTTGCAATGCTGGTGTGCCACTGAGTTTGTTTTCCTACTTGCATGAAAACCTTACTTCTTATACTATTTCTCTCTTTCTCTCCCCCTCCCTCTCTCTCTTCCTTCCTTTAGAGCTTCAGCATAGGTTTCTGGTGCCTGGCTTCAAGCAGCGTCTTCCCTCTCCCTTATACAAACACCTGCAGTTACATGCAACTATGAGATAAAGCACCTAATTGCAGAATTGTCAACATGCTATCATTTCAACTTCACACCTTGCCAGAAGCTTTGAAACACAAGAGAAAAGGTGGCATGAGAGGAACATTTCCCTCATAACAATTGCTAAAATAACCAAACAAATGCACTAGACAACTAAAAATGTGTTTGCATGTTATTATTTATTTCTCCTTTTGTGGAATAGGAATAGAAATTATAGTTACTCCAGAACTGATGGTAGTTTGGGGCAGAGTCCTGATCAAATGTGATTCTTGGTGTAGTTTCCTGTTGTTCAGCTGAAGAGAACAAAGCTTGGGTTTTTTTGGCCTTTCATGGGGTCATGGTTCTGGGGTCAGCAGAAATGAGGATGATTATAGGTCAACTGTTTTAGAGGACTGGAGAATAGAAGTGAGGGTGATATAGAAGTATTTTTATACTAATTGTTCATTTCGAGGATGTTTGGCATTATTCTCCTTTGTCCAGGGAGATGTCATTGTTATTCATATCTAATGAGAATGTAACATAGCATTTGCTTTTGACTGACTTTTGAATAATCTGTGTAATTAAAGCTAAGGAAGAAAAAGCAGGGTCAGAGATGGGAAAAAATGACAGAAAAAGTTAATAGACATACAAAAAGGCAAGCTGTAATACTGCAAAACAATTGAAGGGATCTCATAAAAAGAAACTTTTTATTGGAAACATTTATCTATGTATGCATTAATATGGCTCCCAAACTCAAACAAAATCTTCCCTACTTCCCTAGATTTCTTCCTGCTTTTCTACTGGCAGCACTTTAGGCATCTTTGTTGCTTCATTTGTTGTAGATCCTCTGTAAACCACAGATGACATCAGAGTCTGTACATAGGGAGAGTCCACATGGGCACAATTCAGTCTAATTTCCCTGTGTCATTCTAAGAGTGAACAAGGCCTCAGCCGAATCAGATGTCAAAGCCTCAGACAGAAGCCCAAGATCCCAAGATTTAAAGGTAAATTATGGGGTGGGATGGCTCAGTGGTTAATGATGCTGAGCTTGTCAGTCGGAAAGCTGATGGCCTGGGTTCGAGTCCCAAGCCCACACAATGGAGTGAGCTCCCATTATTTGCTCCAGCTCCTGCCCGCCTAGCAGTTTGAAAGCCTACCAATGTGAGTAGATAAATAGGTACCACTTTGGTGGGAAGGTAACAGCATTCCATGTGCCTTGGCATATAATCATGCTGGCCACATGACCATGAAAAATTTATTTGGACAACTCTGGTCCCCTTAGCTAAAAAACAGAGATGAGCATTTTGTCCACGACTGGACAAGGGAAACCTTTACTTTCACCTTTAAAGGTAAGTTCTGGAGTCACCAGTGAGTGATCTGTCCATGACAAAGCACTGATGGTAATAGTCCAGCTCCAGATGATGCCACCAGTGGGTTGAGTTTGCAACAAACCATTTAGGTCCATGGTTGGAATACTGAGTCTTTTGCCATATTACCAATAATATTCTATTTATTTATTTTTCTACAGGTTAGATTGTAATTTGCCTTTATTTTTATTCTGCATTGGATGCTGCTTTTTGTTTCTTTTATTCTCTTTTTAAACACAGGCAGCAGCCAAAATTTGGCAATGTTTATGAAGAGGATAGTGGACAAAATGACTATACAGATAAGCATAGTTTATTGACACTTTATCAGAGCTATTTCTAAGCAACAATATTGTGAATCCTTATGTTACACAACTAAGAGAAACATAATAAAAACCAAAAGGGGGAGAAAAGGAAAACATACACACATACATATACATAGAGTTCATTTATTCATAGAGTGAACTAAATCTATATGGCTGCCCACTTACAAAACATAAAGAAAAATATATTTTAAGATTTCATTTTAAAGATTATTATCCAGCAAAATGTTGTTGCATATGAAGGTAATCTATTACGGAAAAAGTATTATTACTATAGCTAAGAAATAGTGACCAGATTTAAACAGCTTTTGTTTTTATTGTTCTTTTTCAAAGCTCTTGCTGAATTAATTTTCTAGTAGAGTAATTTCTCACATGTTCATATAACATTGATCCATTGAAAAATTTATCTTATTTTTCCAGCTTTTTCCTATAACAAATCTGGCTGTTTGCAACTGGACTTGAATCAATTTTTTTATGTTCAATTTATGCACCCTACAAAATGTTGAAGAAGAAATCAACAGCAGGATTTTGTGTGAAATTTTGGAGATGTTTACAGTCCTACCAAGGAAAAAGATTAAAATATTGTGAAACATGTGGCTTCTGACTGAAATTCAGAACTGGAGAATATTCTGCTGAATATTGTAGACAAACAATATCAGTTAAAACCTTCAGACACTGTTAAATTTACTGGTCTTTCAAACAACACATATTTTCATGTCCATAAATTACCAGTAAATCATTTGGGTACAGCATAAAATGCTGCTTAGTGAAATGTGCTATATATGTTCTATCAGGCTGCCATTTTGATATGACAACCTCAGAAAAATAATGGAAGGCCAGTTTTATAGAGATGTTAAGGGTTAACATATCTGTACATCATCTCATTTAAATGGTTTAAGATATAACAATGTGATAACAATCTAAACTTTCAAATTACGCAGTGATGCCAACAGTTATCCTCCCTCTTGTCTAACCTAAAAATAGTAGGCCATCCTAAACTGTAAGTCTTTAAAGGTCTCTATGGACTAGCCATGCCAAATGAGAAAATATTGATGGGTCGGTTTCCTTAGCAACAGAATATGTCAGGTTACATTACTTTGATTAGTGGACTTTCAGAGCTGATGTGAAAGGAGGAGGAGGAGGAGGAGGAGGAGGAGGAAGAGGAGGAGGAGGAGGAGGAGGAAGAGGAAGAGGAAGAGGAAGAGGAAGAGGAAGAGGAAGAAGAGGAGTGGGAACATAATCTATCTTTGAATTCTTAGCTTCTGATCATGCCCCTACCTAAAAATATCAAGTAAAATCATTTCATAGTAGATTACCCTGACCTGTAAATGTATGATGAGCTTTAATGGTGCTAATAGTCAACAAATTCCCATTTTGTGAAAAAAGCACAAGTTTATTTCTAATTAATGTAATAATAATTTGAACAATCTTTTTTCACATTCAGAAGCCATCCATCTTTATCTTTAATAAGTATCATAGCCTACCCATAACTCCTCATGTTCATGGATCTCTGTACAAGCCATGATATTAGTTATATTCGAATTAGGCATATAGTCCTATACACATTTACAAACAGGGTTATACTGTAAAGCTGCCTTCAAACACTTGCCCTGAATTGAAACTGGCTGGAAGTTGGAATTGAGCATGCAACCCCACTTTTATTCTTTGCAATAAGTACGTATTCATCAAGAAGATACCAAGATCTGTTTCAGTGCTTATGTGAGTATAAGGACAACTCTTGGCACCACCAGGGCTCTAAAAATGCTGTACCTTGGATTATTTGAAAAACTGTACTCACATTCAGCCAAGGTGACTGCAGCTCCTCTTCATACCTCCTAGGTGGGCGTTAAGAAAGGAGAGAGCAGAGTATACTTCATTATACATTGTGTGTATATGTTGCCGGCAGAGGACTGCTATCTGATGCCTACTTTCAGCAAGAAGTCAATATAATAAAATGGGACTTATTTCCAAGCAAAGTTACTGTAAGGAATGGAGGTAACAAGGTACCAAGGAACCAATGTTTCTCAGGCGATGCAAAAACATTGTGTAAACACTAAGCAGGTAAACCCCAATCTCAAGCCCTATGAAAAACTGGTAGTCAAGTATCTATTGACTTGGAAAAGAGTGGGTGGGGGAAAGACCTAGATTTGATTTGAAGTGCGCTTTCTTTCTCTTTCTTCATTATCCATCTATCAGCTTTGAGTTTTGTGTTCTGCAATAGGTAGAGCTTCTGTGTGTGTCTGATTTGTTTCTGCTTTTGATAAAGCAGCTTATTTAGCTATGTTATATTTGTGAGCTAGTGCTATCAGTATGGTCCTAAATACAGTGTCTAGGGAAATGTATTGCGGTGCAATAACAGCAAAACCCGTGTCCTCAAACGTTGCAGTAGGATTGCTTGGGCCTTGACATTAGAGTTAAATAACCCATCCCAAAGCCCATTCCAAAATGGAGTTGTCCAATACCAAAATCAGTTTGCAATCCAGATTTACCGGTTAGTACAATCTATGAACAAGCTAAACCAGCCAGTAGGGCTAAATCTGACTGAATTAATAATGAATTAATTCAGTTAATTAAAGTCCTGAGGAGAGATTCAGTGTCAGGGGAGGGAAAGATGTACTTGGAGTCTCAAGAGAAAGAGAAGCAGAAAAGGGAGAAAAGAGGAGTGTAAAAGATGAAGCTGGTCAGCAGTTCACAGGCTAGATAGAACTGTCATGTAAATATTGAATAGATGCCTCCCAATTGCAAGCCTGGGCTGAGACTTCCAAATAAGGGAAGAAACAACCTAAAATTTCAACCTGAAACATGTTTGTGTGTGTGTGTGTGTGTGAATACGCTCTGATTTTTGTGTTCTACAATAGGCAAAACTTTTGCATACATATGACTTCTTTCTTGTCTGCAATAAACTAAGTTATCTAGCTATGCCCTGTCTGTGTGCTTTTGCTGTAAGCAAGTTCTAGAGAGTTGAGATTTATTGTCATCCCTGGCATGAATGCATACTGAGTTGTAAAACTATTATTCCTGAATTCTTGGGAATTAGCCTAATTGAACTCAATGAATTAACATAGAAAGGATTCTCAAATAGTTTCTGAGGACCAGTTATTTCATTCTATGGCACCCAAAATGTTCTACACCTATTGGTGGAAGTATTTTTACCAGAATATGTAGAGACTTAAGCAGAGGACCACATACTGATTTTAACATTTGCATTCAGATGTGATGGCACATCCTTGATTATGTAAGGAACAGACTATTCTACTCCCTGTGGGGCAAAACAAACAAAAAGCAAAACCGCCCCCTCAGTTTTTCTAGAAATAAAGATGAACTGAATTCCTGTTTCACACTATGGAATCCGGATTAGGTTATATTCAGGCAAGGTTGTGGAGAATAAATTGGTTTTTTTTTTATTGTTCAGTTTTTTAAAGGCTGAGAAAAATATGGCTGTCACCAAATAGTTATTATTATTTGCAAAACTCATATGCTGCTTCAGTCATGGTCTCTAAGTAGCTTATAGCTAGTACAATAATCCTACCATAATAGGATAATATGATCCTACAACAATCAAAACAGATAAGTTATCAATATCAAAAGGTAAATATTTAACACAAATCTCTCAATAAATACTTACCAGATAGCCAACATTTAATTCAAATGTCATTTATTCCCTGTAGCATCTTCAGAAAAATAATATTTTAATTGTTTGTATAAATATTAATAGAGGGAAAGCCACACTAATTTTGGGGGTATTTTCTGACCCCATATATCTATTTTCCAACGATGGGGACTCACAACATGCCTTCTCTGCTGGCTTAAATCAACTGGTGAGATTCTATAGGGAGCAAGTAGTCTCATGATACTCCGGATTAAGCCATATGGGGCTTTTTATGTAATAACATTGAATTGTAGTTGGAAGCAAATTATCAGCTCCCATAATAAAACTGGCTATAAGGGATCTTACACATTAGTAATCGGACATCTGCATTTTGTGCCAACTGTAGTTTCCAAGCAGTCTTCAGATGGACAACAGATTGCAGTAATCCAGTTATGGGGAAAGAAAGGTATGAATAATCATTGCTCCCAAGTTTCATTTAAAGAGCATCTGTGGGGGGGAAATTGGGAGATGGGGAAGAGACACTTATCATGTTCTCTCTCTCTAAGTCCTGCCATAGATCATTTACAAGGGTGACCAGTGAGGTTTTACTTCCTTATACAGGCTGTATAAACTGAATCTTAGAAGAACGTGGTGGCTCACAAGTTTAAAATGCTGGGCTGATAATTGGCTGCCTTGTGTTCGAGACCCGTTGCTGCCATGGTGCAGGGTGAGTTCCCATCACACACTCCAGCTCCTGCCAACCCAGGGGTTTGAAAGCAGGTGACCACAAGCAGATAAATAGGCACCACTTCGGTGGGTGACTTCACAGGGAGATGAAAGGTGCCCTTAACTGGGCATTTCCCGGGCAAAGGTGAGGTCAACAGAAAATCCTTTTACCACAGAAGCCCTTTGATGCTTCCAACATGGAAGTATTATTATTAGCTGAATCTTGTCTGAAAAGGAGTCTAGATAATCTGTTTCATCTATAGCAGGGATGTCAAACTTCCAACCCACAGGCCGGATGCTTCACAGGCTAACCACGCCCATGCCCAGTTTAGCAAAGGGGGAAAAAGTCCTGATACGTCACGTGATGCTGCCATGACGACGTGAGCTTGAAACCCCTGATCTATAGCATTCTGTAATGATTGTCCTCCCACAACTTTGTCCATTTCTTTCCTTAAAAGGAAAGTTATCCATGTTAGCTGGTTCAAGGGATAATCTTTTGCTTGAAAAAAAGTCTTAAAAGCAGTTTCATGCTTTTGAAAATCCATAAGTACTTTATTTGGGTAAGAAATAAAGTGCTTCTGAATCATTAAGGCAGTAGTTATCAAGTTAAAGTAAGTGTTATATTTATTTCTTGCCAAATTCTATCCCAATGAATTTGTTAGATTCATGTGGGGATTGGCACAAAGCCATTGAGCATTTTAGGAGGTCATGGTACCGCAAAATTTGAAATTTTCTGAATTAATATAAACTTAGAAAGATTAATCATAACATGAACCAGCTGTTTCCGAATATCTGAATAGAATTTGGGGTTGAAATATTTAATTAAGATAAAAATACCAAGAACATAAACCAATTTATAGATAGGGTTCATTTCATTATTTTTATATTATCTTATCGCAGTAAGATATGATCACCGATCCATTCATAACATAAAAAGCAAAGCCTTAAAACATGAATCGGCCGTTAGTAAATAGAAATATTATTTAAGAGGGAGAGGAGAGGATTCTTCTGAAAAAGTAACTGAAATAGTAGAGTTGGCTAGAATATGCTATTCAAAGGGCACCATGCAGTAAGGAAGGAGATCTTGTAAGCCTCTGACAAAATACAGAATGAAGTTATCAGCTTTTGATGGGTAAAGATAAAGTCAATAACTTCACTTGGGATCCAAACAGCCACATTCACCTTTGACATTCTCACTCACTCTCTGTGAATGACATGCTACTGATATCAACAGGAGTTCTTGGCTCTGACATACTTTTGTGCAGATAACAACTGCAAAAGATCTCCCTAGTTTTGTAAAGAAAAACAATATTGGGCCGATAGTATCTTTTTAAAAAAATTCTCCATATCCCTCCTAAAAATTAATACACTGTTCACTGAGGGTTTTTTTACATTCTTTAAAACTGCAGTGAATATAGGCAAACGGGTAGAATTGTCATCCTTTTACCTTAGTAGCATTTTATTTCATGAAACATTTATTCCTGTTCAGTTGTTGCCATAAGCATCTGACAGAAGCCACAATGACTGCGATTATGTAATGATAATATCATGGACCCAATGTGTCCTGTCTCACTGCTTGTAGAAGTTCATGCTAGTTATTAGAGTAATGTTCTTAATGGAAGAAAATATTTGCAGCTTAGGGTTGAACTGTACACTGAAGATGTTACCTATATATATATATATATATATCTGTATCTTCCACTTGTGGATAAGCCCATCAACAGATAAGCCAACTCTCAATTTATTAATCAAAAGACCATGAAAAATGTGGATGGCTTATCTGTGGGTGGCTCATTTTTCATGGTATTTTTGTTAATAATTCAAGATTTTACTTATTTGCCAATGGGCTTATTTATAAGAATATAAGACATTTTATTTACCATATATAGGAGCCTAGGTGGCGCAGTGGTTAGAGTGTTGAACTGCAGGCCACTTCTGCTGATTCAATCTAGCGGTTCAAATC